>JAUEKW010088598.1:0-12605 GCA_032274785.1 Ajuga reptans
TTTTTCAACTTTACATTTGCTTGTTAGATTGTTATTATATGCTCCTACTTTTACATTTGATTGAAACTGCAAAACCGCCACAAACTGACCACAACCGTACATAACCGCGTACTCTTTTTTTTTTACATAAATCGTGGTTTAATTTTAAATAGAAAATTGAACCGCATATTGCGGTGCGGTTTAAATTTGTTGAAAAAAACTGCAAAACCGCACCGTGAGCACCCCTATTGCTAGGGTTAAAAGAATGGTGGGAGATTAAAATATTAGGTTAATTATTAATTTAAGAGGAATTCTATGGTGCACCTAGGGTATCGGTGCGCCTAGAAAATTTACCTACTATAGTAGGTTAGTGACCTACAAAAATTATTTGGGTTGTGAACTTAAACTTTTAAAGCTTTTTGGCTCTTAGTCTTTTGGGTTTGAGATATGATATTTTGTTAAATCACTTTTAAATAGTAAAAATTTGTAGTTATTATTGCATAATAGTTACTTTGTAAATGCGAAATTACATGAAATTAATAATGTATCTTAAAGTTTAAGGATTTAATAAAATAAATGAATATACATAAATTCAGTCCTCCTCGTCAGATATATAAACAATCCATTGAATTAATTCCATTGATGGAGCACCTTTGACTATTAAAATAAAATAAAATATATATTTTTTTAAATTTACACAAGATTTCAATTGTCATCTATCATTTTAATTTTAAAGCTAATTTGTTTAATGTTTGTTCACTTGAGAAAAATACAATAACTATAATTTATTATTCAATTTTTACGTGCTCGTGGTTACAGGAAGAAAAGGAAATTAAAACATAAAACCATAAGAAAAAAGAACGAACAAAAAAACGCCATATTTATGATATAGGCTTATAGGTAATGTAAGAAAATTACAATTAAACCTGACCCAATAATTATTAAAAGAAAAAAAGAAAAGAGAATATCATCAATTCCACTTATAAATGGCGTTAAATGTCTGCCATTTAAAAAAAAAAAAGTGAGAGAGAGTGTGTGTATACTATCGTTAAGTCCATATATAGCGAGAGAGAGAGAGTGCTATTTTTTTATTTTGAGGGTGAGAGAGATAGCTCTATTAATTTAATGTTAGAAATTGTTATTTAATTGGGTAACCTACTCTTCAAGTAGCAGGTTTTGAGATCTAATGGTTATCGTTAGAAATTAAAAATTTGATGGTTGAGATTTATTGGGGTACGAGTACACCTAGGGCACCATAGAAGCCCTCTTAAATTAGATTGGCGCATTTACCAAATTCTTTTTTCCTGTATATCACAAACCTCAATTTATAAGAAAAAGAAAAACAGAAGAATATGATACCACGTTAAAATATTGAGAATGTGGTGGAATTAGATGCTCTTCAGATTACTTCGTATATTTAAGCCTTTGTAACTCTTGACAAAGCAATATATAATTGGTCATGACTAAAAATTGGCTTGACAAGAAGAACCCTACATTAGACAATGATTGTCCTTAACTCTTGTTGATGGTCATAGCATATGGAACTGTAAGAGGAAATTGACGGAGTTGAAATTTAAAAGACATTCTCCTATTGGATGGAGTCAATGATAATCTTAGAATTAACACCTTTATACACTACATGAGTTCCGGTCATGACTTTCCCTTCAAGTACATGTGTACCAAGTCTTGTGATGATCAACATTGTACCATTACACAATCCAAGAGTGAGATAAATATTCCTCAGTAGAATCGCCGTCGTGCTAACCTTTAACACCAGCTCTTAACCGAAATACCAGAACACTTTATAGCATTCAAAAATTATGGTGTGTGCACATTATTCATTACCTCAACTATTAGATATGATTTGCTTGCACTATCAGAATTATAGTATGTATGACTTTCCCCAGTATTTTTGTAATCTTAGCAAGAGATTTCACTATTGTATTAGTTTATTAAGCATAAGGGTGCTAAATTATATTATTGTGACGTATACAAATAAAAAAATAATTAGCTTATTATTTTTGCAGTTAACATAATTTTTCTTTTCACGGAAAAAAGAAAAAAAAATAACTAATTCAATCATCTAATACATCTAAGCTTTTTACTATAAATTGTAAACCTAACAAATTTATAGTTTTTTTTAATAATGTTTCTTTAAAACAAAATGATTCAGAAAATGCAAAATTATTAAAATAAAAAAGGCAAAACCAAAGTAAAAACAATTAATCTTCTAAAAAATATTATTCTTAAAAAATATATTATTTTAAAATTATATGATATATATATATATATATATATATATATATAGTGGCTAAAATCACCTATAGGAGGAGGGATTGAGGCAACTCTCTAACTTGTATATAACATCAATCAAAAGTCACAGTTAAAAAGAGTATCAAAACCAAAAATTTGGTAAACTTAACGAATCTACAATAATAAAACTTTTAATGCTATTACATTCATTTACATCTATAAAATATTTTTATGTTCATTTAAAAATTAAATAGAAATAAATAAAAAATTAAATATATCATTATAATCCAAAAAATAAGTAACTTACATTTAAAATTGATATTTTGATCATGTATATGCATAATGGATGTCAAATCGAAGATCGTGAAAAGAAGATTAATTTGATATATTTTTCATAAAAAATGGGTTTGAGACGAAAACGTTATAAGACTTTTAAATATAGAGGGAAAAAGTAAAAAAAAAAAAAAAGGAAACAAAATTCTATTGTTTGGTTCTTAATGAACTCTCCTTATTTATAGCCAGCAATTACCATTTAACCATATAAGGTAAATTATGTTAGTAGAGATATGAAAACATACCTCGGCCTGAGTGTTAGCCCTGGCCCGATTTAAAAAATACAAGGGTCGGATCTTAATTTTACAGGCCCTTATAACTAAAGTGTTTTAGGCTGTTCCTTAGGTCTATTAGGGCTTCGGCTAGGCTAGGGAATGGCTAGTTCTAATGGCCCCTATATTTTTATTTTATATAGATTATATATAATATATAGATATATACTCCCTTCGTCCCATAAAAAGAGTCATATTTGATGGATGTACAAATTTTTATCTTTAGTCAACTTAGTCAATGTACAACCCTTTGCAAGTGGGTAATTGTAAATCTTTACCCTTAAAAATTTGTTAAACTCATCAATATCCTATTGGCATCAAAGTATTAACATAATTTTATAAGGGCATCAAAGTAACTCTATGGATAACTAACTTTGACTTTTCAAACAGGACTCTTTTTATGGGACGGAGGGAGTATTATATATAATTTCACATAAATAACTTTTATTAATCAACGGTTTTTGTTGTTTCCTTAACTCTTCCAACTCATATTCTGAAACTTTTTAATTAACCATTATTTTTTGCTAAAATTTAAACATATCGATTATTGAATTTGAGAATGTTGACAAAGAAAAAAAAAGGAGAACTCATAGGGTCTGGCCTTAACCTGACTGTGGCTAAAGTTGGGCCTGGATTTTGAAGACCTTTATAGCATTAGAGCTTTTAATGGCTTGGGTTGGGCAGGACAAGCCCGACTCTTATCCTCTTCGACTGACGTATAGTTTTTATAATTATTTTTAAATTATTAATTGATCATTCTTTTTATTTTGACTAAACCCGATGGAAGAAGGAGAAATTTGAAGATAACATTGAAAAACACCTGGCTCGAGGGAGAAAAGAGCCGCATCACCTACACCAGGTGAGCGCTTGGCTTCTTCCTAAAAAAGAATAGAGTCGAGACCACCTTTGGCCAATGATTTTGAAAGATAGTGGATCGTCTAAGAATCACTCACATTTATGACGTTTTGGAATTGAAAGTGGGGCTTTTTGTGTACGTATTCGGCCTAGGGTAATTTGTGAAATAAAAAGTCACTTGTTTTGCTAAGCCTTATGCCTCTTTGTTTCCTTACTCGTTTATTAAATTCATTGAAGTAAAATGATTAAGACAAGTCATGGTGAATCAAAAATCTTAGAAAATTTCTAGCCTCAATTATTTATGTGTGCTTAGCACACAAATATAGTTCAAGCACACACATATTTAATTATCAAATTATTTATGTATCTGGCTACGATTACAAGTTTCTAACCTCATTTAATGGTTAGTATTATATGATTTAAATTTATCTAATGATGGTTTGCTAATCACCAAAGTGGTCTGACAAAAATATTTAATAATTTTAGATCATATAATGAATATTTGATTATCTATAAGAATGAGATGCTTGGGATTTAACTCATCTTTAAATTTATGGATAATCAAAATTCATAATTATAAGACAATTAAAATCACCCAAAGGTGGATCATCAGTTCTTATAAATTATGAATATAATGTGATAATTAATATATTATGTTGATTGTTTTGTACCATCCAAAGATGAAAAAAGAGTTCATTAAGTGTATTCAATTATCAAAATTACTGTAAAAAATATATAAGCATCATTATGATTATGATTGTATATTGTTGTATCATCCAAAGGAGAACATCAATATACATTTATCGATTTTTTAATCATGAATTTGTGTTTAAGTTAATCAAAGCATTAATGTAAATAATTGTATATCCTTGTAGTGCCTATTCTTGTTGCACTTTATTCGCATGCTACATCTGTTCAGACGTTTAATGAGCTAAATTATTCTGATTGGTGTGAATAAATTCAATTTCACCTCAGTGTTTTTTATCTTGATTGAACATATTAAACCTAATATTTTTATGCGAATGAGTGCAACAGACAATATCAGGTCTACTATAACTCAAAATGAAAGTGCTAAGGAATTTATAAAGCTTGTCAAAGAACGTTCTCAAACTGCTGATAAGTTTCTCGATGGGAAACTAATGGCTACTTTAACAACCATAAAGTTTGATGGTTTTTGTAGCATGCATGAACATGTCATTAAGATGACGAGGGATTGTTGGAATTATTTTAAAAGATTTATATATATTTATTTTATTTTGTCTTATTTCTTCAAAATTAAATATTTTATTTGGCCATACAATCAAATCATGTGACCAAGTCCTTTCTCTTACTTGGCCAGCCCATAATAATGTTTTCCACAACATAAGTGCCAAATTACTTGGTCAAATATTACTACAGATAATTCTTTGAATTTATTTAACTTACTAACATTTTTTTGTGGATTTCAACCATTGCCTATAAATAAGATGATAATCTGTTGATGGGTATGTTAAAAAATTGGCTAATCCAAAAATATCTTGTGGAGATTGGTGTATCTTTAATAGGATTGACAATGAAGCAAATATTTTGTAGAGATTGATGTATCTTTGGCAAAGTTGACATGAGCGATATCAAATGAAGATTTTTAGCTAATCATACCATGTGGAAATCCATCAAATCCCAAGGAATAAAGATGTCACACTGACTTACCTCTTTAATAAAGAAAGCAAGGAAGTAAAGATGGAAAGGAAATCATACTCATAAGAGGTGATCAAAAGTCTGTGAGTCCTATATATTTGGGGTCTTTTTGTGACTTGTACTTGTATAGAAAAGATCATATCGATCATACTCTTTCTAGAGTAGTCAAAGTCTATACATGATTGTTCTTTCTATGAAAGAACATCAATTAGTTAATTATGCAAATTCGGGAGAATCGTGTCAGAGGGGTTCGGGAGAGCATATCGCGCAAACGGAGGGATTCTGTGCATCAAGTCCATCTGAGGAACCACATAGCCATGCAAGTAGGTAGGGGGAGTGTGTGTATGATTGACATCTTAGGAGGGAGTCCATAAATGTGTAAGTCTAAAACTGTACAAGAGCACAATATTTTCTCTAATGAAAGAGGTCTGAGAGGAACATGGATTCTTCCTCGAAATTTTTTAATCTGTAATTCTCTTATTGTTCTTTTTATGTTCTTACTTCATAAGAACATTGCACACGTTTAGTTTATGTTTCCGCTATTTTAGTTCTTACTTCCTAAGAACATTGCACACGCACAAGAATTCTGATATTACAATTAGCACTAGAGTAGGTTCTAGCTTTTTTTAATAGGTAGATCTAAGGAACTCTGATGGCATTTGATCCCATCTTCCAGCGCGCCTCCTTCCTTGATGGAGCAAACTATTCCTACTGGAAGTCCATGATGATGGTATATCTATGATGATGATGTTGGGATATTGTCGAGAAAGGATAGAAATGGCCTGGAATATATAATAAAAAGAAAGAGGTAGTCTCGAAGCCTAAGGACTCGCTCGATGAGAAGGATCGAAAATAAGAAGAGGTAAACTTCACAACTTTGTATGCCATCTTTAATTCAGTTGATCAGACAAGACATAAGATGATTGTCAAATGCATGCCAGCAAAAGAAACCTGGCAGATCCTACAAACCCAGTTTGAGGGTAATGCATTGGTAAAATACTCAAAACTCCAAAGGTTGTCCTTAAAATTTGACAATATTCACGTGGATGAACATAAAAATTGATGTGTATTATGCTCGTTTTTTTGTGATATTATTAATAAGTGTTATATTCTTGGTAAGACAATCTCGGAAGAAACAGAATGAAGAAGATCATGAGAAGGCTTCCGAAGATATTTCATAAGAAGATCACTGCTCTTGAATCCTTCATTAAAGTTAAGGACATATCATTAGAAGATCCCATGGGTGAGTTACGGACATTTTAGATAAACAATGGCTATGATACAGTCAAAGCCAAGGGGATTGTTCTTAGAGTTGGTATGTCTCAACAATTTGGTGAAGAAGAAGCTCTAGGAACTATATTGAAATGATGAAGAAGTTCGACAATCCTAGAAATTCTTTTTCTGGTAAGAACTCTGACTCTTTCAAAGATAAATTTTATAACAAAAGTTCTTTTCCAAAAACTGTAGGGAATAATGAACAATGTCGAGAATGCTTGGCTTTGGACATAATCAAGCTGAATGTCTAATTTTTTGGAGGAAAGACAAGGCATACCCGAAGCCACATGGAGTGACTCAAATTCAGATGGAGATTACCAGACTACTGATATAACTCAGCATGCCTGTAACATTGTTGTTCGTTCATCTTCGACTAATTTTTTCTGTTTGACTGCTGATGTTCGAACATCAAAAGAACATGACTTTTCAGATGAAGACTATAAGTCAGATTTTAATCAATCCTTCAGTAGTGTGTGTCCCACAACAGAGGGCCTCAAGACCATGTATGAAGAAGTATCATCAAGGACAGACAAAGCTGTAAAAATCATTAAAACCTTTGAATCAAAGGTGAAGCAGTACGAAAAATGACATATCGTGGAAGGTGATACGAAGGAGACTGATGAATTGACGGTTGAAATTATGAATCTTGGAGATCAATTATCGCAATCGCAGTCCATTGCAAGAAATCATGAAGAGGTGCTTCTTCAGTCCTTTGTTCGAACATCATTCTTGGAAAATGAATTGAAGCTAGCTTAGCAGGTGAATTCTTCCAATGATTGTTCAATTAACGCTTTGAAACATGAAATGTTTGGTTTGCAATAGGTCATTGATGAAAAGGAAAAGGAGATCCAGATGCTCAAAAATAAACTCACCAGTCTCAGTATGAAGAACCATCTCATGAAAACACAAAGAACTAAGTTAGACAACTCAGTCAATCATCTTCAAACACACAACACGGGCAAAGTCAAAATGGATAAAATTTGGGCCTCGGGCCAACATCATAGTAAGAAAGGTAGAAGTGGTCTTGTAGGAGAAGCTGAAAAGGTGAATTTTTCATATTAAAAACTAAGTGTGTTGCTTCTAAATATAATGTATGCATATGTCATGTTCAAAAAACATCTCAACCTGTGAAACCTAATCATGTTGTTCGAACATTTCATAGAGAGTCAGCGTCTAAAAGAATGAACAAGGAACTAAAATTCAAATCTTAAGAGAATAACCGATGGGTTCCAATTTGTCATTATTATGGTATTGGAGGTCATATTTGTCTCAAATGCTACAAAATGAAATACGATCTTTTTACTGAAAATGTGAAAAAATGGAACTTAAGAGGAATTCCCTTGAGAAATTGTGAACTTCCTCTAAAATCTCCCAAAACGAAAATTGATCTTGAAAATCATAATCAACCCAAATTTTAGGTTAGAAAATGAGAGGATACATGTTTTACGTCTCTTCTTACATCTAGATCGAACTTCGAAGGGACATGGTATCTTAACACCAGTTTCTCCCGTCATATGACAGGTGATTTAACCAATTTAATTAATGGTGTTCCTCTAGATGACATGTATGTTAATTTTGGTGATGGGGTGGATAAAAAAGTTATTGAAGTATGAACATTGAATGTTGGTGGATTGCCCACACTTGAAGATGTCCTCCTTGTAGAAGATCTAAAGACAAATCTTTTAAGCATCAGCCAACTGTGTGATCAAGGATTGAACGTCGGGTTTACTCAGGATAAGTGTCTTGCTTTTGAAAAAATTGGTAATTATGTTCTTACAGGAGCAAGATCTATTGATAACTGTTATTTGTTGGAACATAATCTTGCATATCACACAATAAGTAAAACTGAAATCTGGCAAAATAAACCTGAACATTATCATTCAAGAAATCTAGTCCGTCATTCTCAAACGGAATATATTAAACTTGCGGAAGATGGGATGATTATGTTGGAACATGTTCTTACACTAGACCAGTTGGCAAATATTCTTACAAAAGCATTCGACGCCCAAAGTTTTTTATCCCTAAGAAAATCTTTAGGGATATACATAATTTAAGTGCATCTATTTAAATTATATTCCTAAAAAACCCTCTGATCTTCTTACATGCATATCATATAGGTTTCTTTTTTAGGCATATTGCACCTCAATTTTTGCACTATAAATGGTTGGTGTTGATGTTGTCTGATTAATTTGGCTTAAAATTAGTTTTTCCTAAATCTATGATACATGACCATTAATATTGTCAGAAAGAGCTACCTTCAGGAAATGATGCAGTGAGTAACCCCATTCAAAGTAGAATCAGGGTCTCATGCATAGAAAATGACTGAGTGAGTGAAAGCTACTGACAGACATCACATATGTTCTTACATGAAGAAATTTGCTTCTTACAAAAGTGTGATGTTCTTACATTTGGTTGCATAACAGCGAACACATGTTCTTTCTTCTATAAATGTGGTGGAAAAAGCTCTATATTCGTACTTCACATATCACGGAGTAATGGGGTAGCTTTTGGATGAAAATTCAAATTCCTTTAAGTGAAAAGTGATATGTAGTTACATAAGGAAGTAGTGGGGTAGCTTTCGGCAAAAAAAATTGATAGCTCTAAGTGAAAAGTGATGTAAGAACATTTCACATAATGAAGTAGTGGGGTAGCTTTCAGAAAAAAAATTCGGATAGCTCTAAGTGGAAAATGATATGAAAGTTCATTTTGAATTCACAAAGTAGTGGGGGTAGACTTCAGGAAAAAATTATGTTGTCTCTAAGTGAAATGTGAATTCATGTATGAAAAAAGAGAAAGGAAGAAAACATTGGAGTGATAAGGAATATAAAATTTAATTTCTTCCATTATTTTAGTGTCACTTTTAGCAAGGAAAATCATGGCCAAATTGATATTGATGGGTCAATATTCTTAACTAAATCTATTTGCAAAAATTGTGATTTAGCTATAGGTTGCATTGTTTATTTTAGGCATTTTTTTGCATAATTTCCTTTTATAAAAATTCTTGGGCCAAAGAGTTTTGATTATTTTTTAAGGAAGATATCCGTCATGGCAGTTAAGTGGGAATATTTTATATCCAATAATAACTACTCCTATTGTTCTTATCCGTCATGGCAGTTAAGTGGGAATATTTTATATCCAATAATAACTACTCCTATTGTTTTTACATTCAAGGGACGAGAATTGGATAAGGGTTTCTTGATATATCTTCCCCTTTCCCTATATTGTCATTGATGGTTTCAAGTTTTATTTCTTCATCTCTCAATTTCTTTCAACTCCTGCACACACTTGCACTTCCTCTCACGTTCTCGTCGAATATGTTTGTATTAGAATGCCAAGGACCCTTGCACGTTCTTATCTCAGTATCTCTTTATCACAAAGCACATACTTGCACCATACTCACAACTTACTCTTAAGTGTTAGATCGGTATGGGCAGTACCAAGGAATCAGTAAAGTGAAGAGGATCTTGGTGTTGTCACCACGTTTGAACATCCCTGGGACTTCAGAATGGTCTGAAGTCTATCACACGACCCTTGCATTCTAGATCGAAAAAGGGGCAGAAGTAAGGAGTTCATGATAAAGAGGCAAAGTCTCACTGTAAGTCGGGCTCTGACTCTGAATTGGTCTTTGAGTAAGGGGGAGTTTATTTGTGAGGCAAAGTCTCATTCCAATTCGGGCTCCGACTCTAAATTGGTCCTTGAGTAAAGAGGATTTTGTTTGTGTTCATATTCTTTCCTACATCGAACGTATCTCTGCTATTGTGAAAACTTATATTAATATTCTTCCTCTGTAGAGACAAATATACCTTGTCTCATTTGTGTTCATATTTTTCGATTAGAATGGCAAGGGGGAGATTGTTAAAATGTGAATTTATCAGGTTATTATTTTGTGGCATTTTAATAAAAAAAAATACCTTGTGGAGATTGGTGTATCTTTGGCATGATTGACATTAGAGCAAATATTGTGTAGAGATTGATGTATCTTTGACAAAGTTGACATTAGAGATATCAAGTGAAGATTTTTACCTAATCATACCATGTGAAAATCCATCATATCCCAAGGAATAAGTAGATCACATCGACTTACCTCTTTAGTGAAGAAAGCAATGAAGTAAAGATGGAAATGAAATTATACTCAATTAAGAGGTGATAAAAAAATATGTGAGTCATATATTATTTATTTGGGGTCTTTGATTGTGACTTTTACTTGTGTAGAAAAGATCATATCGATCATACCCTTCATAGAGTAGTAAAAGTTTGTACATGGTTGTTCTTTATGTGAAAGAACATGAATTAGTTAATTAGGCAAATTCATGAGAATTTTGTCAGACGAATTTGGGACATCACGTCGTACAGACAGAGGAATTCCATGCATAAACTCCATCTGGGGAACCAGACAGCCAATCAAGCATTAGGGGCGTGTATATAGGATTGTGTAGCGCCCCCAACTCGATTTTCTCGAAATTAGGCACACTACTAAAAACTGGACTATTACTTATTTCTAAAAGTGGGAAATTTTTCTATAATAATAATAAATTACATTATATATATTTACTATATATATATATATATATATATAGAAATTAAATATATATATATATATATGTATATATTCAAAATATGTTTTTTTTAAAATATATAATAAATTTTCCAAAATTAAATATATCTTTTTTAGAAAAATACATATACATATAAGAAACATTTATATTCTTGTACATTTATAAATAAATTATAATTTCTGAATATTTCTTTGGAGTTATACAAAATAATAATAATTTATAATATTGGAGTATGAATAATTTAATAGTAAATTAAAACAGACTTAAATATTACATACCATTATAATAAACATGATTTGATAAATACCTTTAAAAAAACATGATTTGATAAATAAAGTACTACTTCTTTATTTAATAATATGCTTCTCATCCGGGAATAGATCTAGTCCCTATCAGCTAGCACCTCACCGCTTCCTAACCTGAAAAATGTTGATATATATTGAAGGCATGAGTTGTTAGGCTCAGTCGATAACCATGTAAGATGTTATATTAATTGGAAAGTACACAATAATACTATTTAATCTTACATTATTTACTTGAATTAGACTTAAGAGTTGACTTATAACCCATAAAGTCTCTACCTAAGAGTCCACGTTCTACCCAAAAGTCAATATATATAATGCGGTCTCGAGCCTAGTAGGATCAATACTGACTCAAACTTAAATTTCCAGAATATGGGTTGACATATCCAATATAATAAGTAAGAAATAAAATAAGTGCATGCCCAACAATAATATAACATTAACTTTCTTACATATTTTGGTTACCCACATTTGATATCGTTACACAATTAGGAAGAAGCGTCCTTCGCTTATCCTCGTTCAGTTGCACCCCTTTTATAACACCCTTTTTATCATTTTATGTATATATGTGTATATGTATATATATATATACTTATATATATAATTTTATGTTGTTTCTTAATACAATTGGAAGATGATAGGAAACTTAGTTGATGGTGTGGGTCAATGACTTGTTTCTACCTCTATTTATAGAAAATATTTGACTCTTATGTTGCCACATTAAAGACTTTGATAAGACACACATACTCACACACACACACACATAATCACTCACGTTAGATTTCACACATATCAACTCTTCTTTTTTTATTTTATTTTCTCCCAATTTCTTCCATTTTCTTTCACGTCACATCAACTCCTGCTTACACCCTTTTCTCCTTTTTTCCTTTCTTCTTTTACACACCCACTTCCAACTTATTTATATATATTATTATTATTATTTTTCTTTCTTTTCATTTTTTTTTCTTTCCTTTTATTTATTACTTTTAGGGTTAAAATTTTTTACCAACCTGAACTTTGGCCAAATTATCACTTGGGTACCTGATCTTTTTTCACTCTCACTTAGGTACCCCAACTACATGAAACTATCACTTAACTACCTC
>JAUEKW010088709.1:0-12604 GCA_032274785.1 Ajuga reptans
TATTTCGTCATTTCGTTTAGTACAAGAATAAGATATATATATATATATATATATATATATATATATCATATGTCTAAACATACTTTAACATATTGCTAGAACTTAATATATTAATTAAATATTATATATCTTTTTCCAGATCATATGTTAATTTGTAATGTCTGTTCAATTAGTATTGACGATTTTGGTCTCTAGATTTAGGACTAAACTAAATTCGAATGAAAAAAAAAAACAGACAAATCACCAAAAGATCAGTTATGTGTGCTTTATTATAATACTTTTAACCTTTCATTTAGATGCACACATATGTATATACGTGGAGAAAATTACGGTTTTGGTTCCACAGGATACGGACTTGTTTCATTTCGGTCCCAAACACTGTAAAAGTGACCCCAAAGAATTTTTTACTCGCACAACTGGTCCCAAACGTGATTTTGGATGTATGAGTCATCCCATTAAGTTGCAACTTTAGTCACATCCCGTCAACATTTAACGGTTTAGATCATGCTTTTATCAAATGGTTGTTTGTTGATGTAATAATGTAATTAACAAAAAAAATTAAAATTCTTTTTCTATTTAAGATTTTCTCAAAAATATATAATAATTTACAAAAATTAGAAAAAATAATTTAAATGAAGTAAAGTTAATAATAATAAAAAGATTTCGAATTTTTTTTTTATAAAAATTATAAAATATATATTTAACAAAAATAATTTTTATAAAAATTATAAAAAAAAATTAATTTTTTTTGAAATACTTTAAAATTCTAAAAAAATTAAATATTTTTTTAAATATTTTTAAGAATTATTTTTATTTTTATCAAAAATATAAAATAAGAAAAAATAGAAAATTGTAAAAAAATTAAAATATAAAAAATATTTTTGATAAAAATTATAAAAAATATATTTTTTCAAAAAGTATTTTTTTTAAATAGTTTAAAATTATAAAAAAAAAAATCGAATAAAAATATATACTTTTTCAGAATTTTTATAATTTTCGAAAAATATAAATAAAAATATTTTTCAAAAATAGTTTTTATAAAAATTATAAAAAATATATGTTCCGAATATATTTTTTAAATACTTTAAAATTATTAAAAAAAAAATTATTTTTTTTAATATTTTATGAATTATTTTTAGATATTTTTAAAATATAAAATAGGAAAAAGTAGAAAATTCTAAAAAAATATATTTTTAAAATATAAAGATTAATTGTTAAAATACTTTTAAATACTTCAAAATTATATTTTTTTCGAATAAAATATAATTTTTAATTATTTTTATAATTTTTGAAAAATATAAAACATATTTTTTAATACTAGAAAATTATAAATAAATAAAATTCAAGATTTTTTTGAAATATTTTTCTGAATTTTTTTTTATATTTTTCAAAAATATAAAATAGGAAAAAAAATATAAAAAATATAGAATTTAATTTAATGGCAAAAAAAAAAAAAAAAAAAAAAAAAAAACCATTGGTTCAAAATCAGCCCGGGCCCTATCGTACATGGGCAAAATGAAAGTTTTCCGTTGCAGAAGTCGTTAAACGCTAGTTAGGTGGTGGACTGGAGCCTAGCGAGTAGTCGCGGCTTAGACGGGGCTAATCGGAGCATAGGTGTCGTTAGGCTGGGAGGAATCGGAAAATAAACATAGGCGGCCAATGAGAGTCTGCCACCGAGGCGGGATTTAGTCGGAATTAGTCTGAGAGTTTTGCAACAGAGATTTTCCCTCCAAACAGGTTGTTAACAGGATGAGACCAGATATGCTATTTCTGTTGGGACCAAAAATGCAAAAAAAATTAACGGTAAATGTGACGGTAGAACCAGTTGTGCGAGTAAAAATTTCTTTGGGGTCACTTTTACAGTGCTTGGGACCAAAATGAAACAAGCCCGTGTCCTGTGGGACCACAACGACAATTTTCTCTATATACGTGTGTGTGAATTTAAAAAAAAAACATATTACAAAAAAAAAAAAAAAGAAAAAAAAACAAGTCATCCCGACTATCTTGGCCATCTCGAGAATTTCGGACATTTTTGGCGTTATTTCGACTATTCCGGACTGAAACGACCGAAAAATTGGCTGAAACGAAATGATGGCAAAGTGTTCCCTTTTTATGACCGAAATGAAATGTTTCGATCATCCGATCGGAACAGGACAGAATTAATAACTGCGGTTTATACTCAAACACACCACAAAAGTATAATCTACTAATCCAATAACTATCCAAATCCAGCAAAAATGCCCATCTCGAAAAGAAAAAATAAGATAGCAAAATCAATTTAATTAATAATCTGATTTTAAACTACATCATTTTTTCAAGTAATTGAATATGTTTTATTTGTGGGTGTATTTTTAGTCCAAAGTTTCACAAAAATGACTCTTTAATACCAAAACTAACTACTCATCTGCTGTCCTGCTAGTTTGGGACTAAAACATCAGTTTTCTGAAAATTTTAACCAAAATGTAAAAGAAAAATAAATTTGACTCATTTTTATGGAACCAAAAATGAAACTTCTCCACTTTACGAATAATAATGGTCGTCTCAAATAATATGTCCATGTACATATTTTTTGTTTATGGTTTCCATACACAAAGTTTGCATGATCTGAAGTTGGTCATATCAGAATCGCTTCGCTTATCATATCAAAAATGCATATCTCAAGTTGACTTTAGCTTTATAATATTTACACCAGCGGTCGATTTACAAAATCAAGCTAATTTGATCCTTAGAAAAATGAATACCAATAAAGTCAGTTATGATCTTCTATTCCAAACCATATTCCATCTTGTATTCCAATAAAGTACAATGAGATATATATATATATGGTGTACAGAAAATTAAAATTCAGAATTTTAATACGAAATCACATAGGAAATCTTATGTGCATTTTGCAATATAAAGCTTTGTTGGGTGGAAAAATACTGGGAGTACTGCAGTTGATCTTTTTCTTTTTTTAAAAAATCAAAATATTCGTTTTCTTATATTACCAATAGGTTTCAAAAAAGAAAAGGAGAAGAACACAAATAAAGAACAGTAGGAATATTCTTTGGCTTGCTATTAATTGACTTTTATATTTTGAGCTCTGCTGTAAAAGACTTCGACTAGTTCAATTTGGCTCAAAAAAAAAAAAATAAAAAAAAATAAAAAAAAAAAGCATTAGGCTACCCTTTTGACATTTTCGTATTTTCTCCGCTTTCATCCTACATACTCCTGCCTAAGCCCTGTTAAAATTAAGACAAATAAGTTACATACTTTTTAGATGTTGTTGTTGTTATCATTATATATTATTATTACTATTACTATTACTATTACTATTACTATTACTATTACTATTACTATTACTATTACTATTACTATTCCATGTTTTGAAATTTTAATATAAAATTTCAGTTTGTGTCCATTATCTTTTACCATGTCCAATATATAACATCTAGTTTTATGGATTTTTTAGAATGACCTTTACTTTATACTTCTTTTTTCAAACTATGCTCAATTTTATCGGAATTTCAAAATCTTAGCCGCCTCCAGTTTTCAAACTAGGCACTTGGCCCACTCTGCCGCATGGCTAGTGTCTAACGTCTTTTACAATATTAATTTTAAGAAAAGCAGTAATTAGGAAAGACAGACACACAGAGGGAAAAAAACATAAATACCTTATAGTACGATCACATGTAGTCAATTAAATGATTTTTAATTTGCATGTGGTAATTAAATCATTAAAAAAAGATTATCGTACCATATTTTGTGATGACGCGGTGGTGCAGAGGCAAGACTCGAGGAATAATGTCATCGGAGATATTGATGGGTTTGGATTTAGCATCCTTAATCATGCTTGCCATCTCCTTTGTGTCCCCAAAAAGCACCCTGTAAGGGTTCCCCTTTAGCCCTTGTGCCCTTAGACACTTTTCTATCTTGTTTGGCCTAATCCACACCCAATTCACTACTCTCCAACCCCACACAACAATCAACAAACATAACAATATTGCAAACAAGCTGCTCAAACTCATCGTCATCGTCGTTGTCGTTGTCGTCGTGTGTGTGGGTGCAGGAAGAGGTGGGGTTAATGGGGATATGTATACACACACATGAAAAGAGGATCCCAAGGTGAAGTGGAGAGGGCATTGATGCATTTATAAGATTAGTGGACAAAATTAAGCATCTTGTGAGCTAGGGTTGTTGTTAATCACCAATTAATGATGTGTTTTACGACCAATATTGAGATGATTGGAATCTCATTCGTTTATGCATGGACCACTTAAATTGAGCTGTAAATTTGGATTAATTGTGGCTTAATCAATTAATTAATTAATTTAGGCTGATGAGGTGCTACTCTATAGCTATAGCAACCATTAATTAGTCTTACATGAGAGTAGTGAGTAGATACTTGTGTACATTAATTTTCTAGGTTAATTTTCAGTTGGATGTTGAAACTAAAGATAATTAATGTCATCATCAATGGGAGGGAAAATTTGCAAATCATCATATACATTACCGGCGGTTTCAAAATCAGTTATTAATCTTTTTTATTTTTCAAGTTTAATATTTTTTAGATTGAGTTCAAAAGTTTTGTTGGAGAACTACATGTGCACCGCATATAATCAGGTCAGATTAAAGATTCTCATTTTCCAAATAAATTTGTGGTCCTCACGTTCAATTTTGGTATGCTTTTGATACCATATTGTTTATAAAAGTTGGCATGTCTACGTCATTTATAATGCCGGAAAAATAAAAAAAACCCCAATTTTATGAGGTCATATGCAATGCATGTGTAATTATTATGTGAGAATTTTAAATTCCGACTTAAAAGTGTAAAAGAAAAAAATCAAACAATTAAAAAGATAAATGATTGATTTTGAAACCACCTTCGATTTTGGCGGTTCCAAAATCAATTATATATTTTGTTAATTGCTCTAATTTAATCATTTATCTTATCTTTCGCTCGAATGTGGTTGTTTTTCTAAGCTAAAATTTTAAATTCTCACTGAATAACTGCAAGTACACCGTATGTGAACGCATAATTGAGGCGCCTTTTTATTTTCCTGACATTGACATGTCATCCTTAAAAAAAAGGGCATAAAAAAGCACATAAAATTGGTCATGGGAACCACAACTTCATTGCAAAAATAAAAATTAGCAACTTGATGCAGTCACGTTCGGTGGACATACAACTTTCAAATTTCGAATTTCGGATTCGAGCGAAAAAAAAAAGAAGCTGATATTGGAACTGCTTATAAATTACAAGACGAATTTTACAAATTTTCCAGATAAATAAACAAATACCAATATTATATATTAAAAGAAATAATAAAACAAAAGTGTAATTGGTAATATAAAATTGTCATAGTTAGCCATCTTCGTGGTACTGGTACGCCTTACAAAAATGAATAAAGCAGTAGGAGCTAATGAAAACCATGTTAGTGCAGCTGGTTTTACTACTGCCTACTTGACCTTATAAATTGCACCACAAACTCTACCCAATTAAGTTGCAAAAATATTCGTAGATCTGCTGGTTGTTGTGAAGCACCATCAATGATTAATTGGTTGACCTTTCAACAGATCTTCATTGATGCATCATGCTACATACTGTTCATTAACATGCATGTGTCATACTCCAACAACTTCAAGTTCATAATAATAGTTTTTTTTTATAATCGAGATTGCAGCTGGTTTCACTTAACTAATTTTCGAGAGTACATAATATATAATGATATTTTTCTTATAACAGAGATTCCAGGCTTTCACTTGCCTAGTTCTCTGGGGTGAGCTCTGATCCCTACAAAATTACTCCATGTAAACTGCGGAATGTGCATTTTATGGTTAGGGGTTCCAGGATCCCAACAACGCTACTATTGCAGTCAAGGAGCCGTCTCCTAAGTGATTGTTCCATGTCTTCGGTCGCAAGTCCCTACCAAAACTCAAACCCCTATAACTAGGGACGGACACACCATGGGGCCAGGGGGAGCACTGGGCCCCCTGGAATTTTGAAAATTTTCAGGGGTATAATAGTAATTTTGCATTTTCACAAAAAAAAAAAATATATCCTAGCACTATGCATAAGGACAGAACAAATCTATTTCTCTTCCAACATTTCCATATGAATTGAAAAAGAAAAACTTAGGGTTTCCTCTACATCTTGAATCTCCATTACAAAGCTTTTAATCGTCCGACTATTCAAAGAGTTCACTTCGCAATCGAATGGAAGATGGACTTTTGAATGATTGTTTAGTAACATATATTGAAAAGGATGTATTTCAAAATATTAGTAATGGAGATATCATGCAGCGGTATCAAAATATGAAGAACCGGAGAGAAATGTTGTAATGTAATTTTGTTAAGTCTTTTTGTTTTTGAATATTGTAAAAATTCTTGGTAATTTATAAATTTGGATTATATCTTTTTGTCGTGTCTTATCATCTCATTTTATCTATATATTATTACATAAAATATAAAATAGGCCCAACTATTTTGTCGTGTCTTACCCCCACTACACCATTGGGCCCCCTGACCGGAAATCCTACCTCCGTCACTGGAGGTAACCCTTCAACTTTGATGATTTTCAACCACCATTTGGTGGGTGGTTTTTCTTGAAGGCAAACACTAAATAAGACCCGTCTTACAAATCTGTTTGTGTAAGATGGGAGTTACTTCTGTCCTAAAAATTATAACTTTCAATGTAAAAAATGTCACCGTGAATCTTTTTACAAAAACAACATACCAGTTTTTTGTGATAAGAATCACATTAGATGGGAGTTACTGCTATCATAAAAATTGTCATTTTCTATATAAAAAGTGTTTATTTTGAGTGTGAATCTTTATATAAAAGCAACAGTTTGAAAAAGTAACAGGTTTTTATGATAAAAATAACATTTTAGTAACACTTTTTTACTAAATACGGTCTTGAAAACGTATAAGATGGGTATCTGAACATATAGAAAGCATAGTTGATCCATATAGTGGGGCCTATATGAGGCGAGTTGTCCTGCCAAACAAATATTTCTTTTAATTAAAATTATCGATAAACTCATTTAGATAAATAAGTATTTATAAACAAACATTTTGGGCTTGTGATTTCATAAAAAAATAAACCAATCTAATCAAAATTCATTTTTTACTAGCATGCACAATTTTTTCTTCGATTGGACCTTAAGTAATAAGTTCAATTTTTTATTTATTTATTTTTAGATATAAAATTATATCACAATTAACTTAAAAATTAATTTATATTTAAAATCAAATGTTTTTTTCTATATATATGCAATATCGATGTCAAATAGATGATTGTGAAAAGATTATCAATTCAATATATTTTTATAAAAGCGAAGTTGAGACGAAAATGTTATAAACTATTTAAGTAAAAAAAGAAAAAATAAATAAAAAGAAGTAGAGATATATGATCAGTTGGCACAAATAATGAGTCCGAGCACCACAAACTCGTACAGGTACGTGCACAAATAAGATTTATCTTTTTATTTTTCATTTCTTTGATAGATTGTGATGTCATGAGATAAAAAAATTCATTATATATATGAGCATAACATATTTTTATCTCTTTGCCAGATTGTGGTTTTCATTCGAAGTTTAGTTGATAATGTCATTGCTTACGATTACAACGAGAAAGGTAATCTGACTAAATGTTCTTGCACGTCAGTAGACCACATACTCTTGCACAACAGTAGATCCTATTTTCATCCTCAATCTTTGACGCACAGTAGAGAAATATCCTACTTTGTGGAATAATAAAAATATGTAAGCTAACTTTAATATCTCGTGGATAGCTCAGTTCGGAGAGCGTCAGACTGAAGATCTAAAGGCCGCGTTCATATTTACCAAATAAGTTATCTTGAAAATTACTTTTTTTTTTAAATAATTAGATTAAAACGCCATTTTTTTATCTGAGGGAATTAATGGCGCCTCGTGGTAGCTTAGTCCGGACAGCGTCAGACTGAAGATCTAAAGGTCGCATTCATATTTATCACATAATTTATCTTGAGAAGAACTTTTTTTTGTACTTTTGTTTTTTTTAAAAATAATTAGATTAAAACATTATTTTTTTATCCGAGAAAATTAATGGCGGCTCACAGCACTCTCTGCTCTTCTTAATTTGAGGGAATTAATGCTTCGCAAAATTCTGTATCTCTAACATCCTAATATATGTTAGTCAAATTTGTTTGAGATATCTACTATTTTTAGATTGTCCTAATTTCTATATATAATGTAATAAGGTTTTGTACCAATCCAATATGATAAATGCTAATATTCTTCATTTTCTTCCTCAAATTCTTTCCCAGATTCACCTCTTTTCACGGTACTATTTATATTATACATCTATTTGAAATGCCTATTTTCACGGCTCTATTTATATTCTACATTTCTTTTTTTCTCTTTCACCTCCTTTTACCCAAGAAAAAAGTATAAGAATGACAACTTAATTAGATTGTAGATACAGAAAAATACAGATAGCTAAAAAGAAGATTTTTATAAGGAAGTTGATATTATTTTGTTTTTGAGATAACTAGTAAAATGGCGAGTAATTAAATTTATATTATCTTTTTAAATATTATTATAAACAAATTATTTTAAATATTTATATATTTTTTAAAGTATGCTATAGGAATGTAGAGCAAGAAACTATGCACATTTCCTAGCTATTCTTTTGCATATAACTAAAAACTTCGACTGTATTATACTTATAAAGCTGTTCATGTGGACAATTGGGATCCAATTAATCATAGCGTAGGATTTCATTTCCTAGATTTTTCAATTATATTTTTATTAGGACATATTTTGTAGGTAAACTCCAGAAAACTATATAGAAGCATAATTCTTCAGAAAATGTAGATTTTTCATTTTGTTGGTTTTTTCAACTACATATGAAAATATATAAGTATCTATAATTAGTTAATTACCTACTTTAACAAAATAATAAATACTTAATTACTTGAACTTATTAAAAGTGATTAATATTACACACATATGTACGTAATTCATTGCTAATGTTTTAACTAATACTAAGCGTACGAGTTTTTTCTTACAATTTTACAAATAACTAAAACAAACAAATAAAGTAGTGATTTTTTTTTATAGTTACGCCAGTTTAGTAATTTCTAGCAACAAACCCAAATATTTAAATAAAAAAAAATTATAAAATGCAATTATATTGATGAATAATAATAATTTTGAAACTGGATTTTATGAGGTGATGATATAATTGTGATTTTTCAAAGTTATATTAGCTTGTGGTTAGAGATGTACTATTTACTATATATTACCATTTTCAAAGTTATATTACCATTTTTTGGTTGGCCCAGCCCAATACGTGTTTGGTTTCGGGAAGGTTGGACTAACCTCTCCAACCACCATCTCTCTCTTCTCAATCAACATTATCTTACACACATCAAATCATCACAATCACTCTCTTTCTCTCTCCTCAACCAACAACCTAGCTCTTACACACATCAAAATCACATATTTAATTTAAATATTATTAATCAACCCTCCAACCACTCCTCCAACTCATATAACAAACACACATTTTTAATTTCTCCAACCAATAATTTAAATACCTCAGCCAACAGTACCCAGCCACCCCCAGCCCATAGCAAACACAGCCTTACTGTTTTAATGGTTAGTTCTGAAAAATAGAGATGTATCCGTTTATGATTCTCAACTTTAATGATGAAAATAATGCCAGATAAACATTGCATATATTTGTATGCACATATAACGATAGTATAGTCCTGCTCCCCTACCCGCAGTGAGCACAAGTTAATGTCCCACCTTGGATGTGTCAAGATCGCAATCTATAATTTGGGGTGGGAGGGGTGAAATCTTTACACACCAACGGTGAATATATTAATTGGTGCCCACCGTAGGTAAAAGAGCATTTTCCAACGACAGTATACCCAACACTAAGCGCCATCAATAAAACTTAAGATTCAAAATTCATAGTATACAACCACTAAGCACCATGAAAAAGTTATTTCTAAAATATGATACTTTACCAGCTTACCACACATTTTAATCTTAAACTCCAATCCATTGATCTACCTAGTTAGTGATTTTGCAAAGACAGAAACTCGTGTGAGACGGTTGGTCGTGTGACGAGAAAAAAATATTATTTTTTTAGTAAAATTATCACATTTATTTGTAAAAGAATTATTTTTTTCAGACAAAAAAATATCAATGTTTGTACCGAAAGTATTATATTTATTCGCACAAGTATCACTTTTTTAAACTATTACTTTTTAAGACAAAAATATCACTTTTATCTGTCAAAGTATCACTTTTTTCATATAAAAGTATGTTCCGCTACACACCATTATACCGTGAAACAGTCACACACAAAACCCTCTTTGCAAAATTGATATCCATTTAGGTACTATACTATCAGCTATCACACTCAAGTCAAACTTATAAATATTTTACACAAAATTAGATAAATATCTAAAAGCTCATATATTTCCTCAAATTAAAAGAGCTTCGTTATTTGTGGTTAGACTTTGTCAAAGAAGTGTTAGCAACAAAACATCCAATACACATTATTATTTTATTCGTCTCAGATTCATTTGATCTGTGTCTAGATCAGAAGTTAATTGCTCTCTTTCTTTCTTGTATTATTTTAAGCTAGATGGTAAAATCTACAATAAAGTACCAATAAAAAAAAAATTGTTTGAAAATGTATAACTTTTTATTTCTAGTCAATTTGAAGAAGGTACAACTCTCCAAAAACTATATATTAATAAACACTAACACGGCTTATTTTAATTTTTTTTAGGGTGATATTTTAATTTTTTTTGTTAACTTATTCAATCATATGATCTAACTAACATTTCAAATTTCAAATTTTAATTTTTTACTTGAATTAGTAAAATGAGACGATGATTTTTGAAACATGACTCTTATTTTGGGACAAGAAATTTTTTTATACAAAACTCTTTTTATGGGACGGGGGAAGTATAAATTAAAACAAGAACCAACAAACAAGATTTGATCTAGATTGAAACTTAATACTCCATACGTCCTATAATGAGAGACATGTTTCAAGTTTTTTCTTGTCCATAAATGACAATTATATTTTAAATATATATATATTGTTTGAGGATATTTATTACTGTATACAATATAAAATAAATGGTGTTAGTGTCCAAGTGGTTGTTGACTTGAGTCTTGTATGTGTGTTTATACCGTACCGAACCACCCCTAGTTGAGTCTTGTATGTGTGTTGGACTCCTTTCTAGTACATTTTATCTCAACTTGTTAGCTTTGGAAGTGGATTTGGGGTCTAAATGTCATGCCAAAGGTCAAGGTCTTTTTTTGGAAATGTGTAAGAAGTATTTTACCAACCCGAAAAGGGTTATTTCGGAGGGGTATTGAGCTTGATCCGGACTGCAAGCGATGTGGAATTTGTATGGAATCAGTTGAACATTCACTTCGGGACTGTGAGTGGAGCAGATTTTTCTGGCGCGCGTCCCCGCTTCGCTTCTCCGAAGCCCAGCTCCTTTCTACAGCCTCCATGGCTGACTGGCTTTCATCGATTGCTGCTGTGCAGGATTCATGCATGCATGATGTGTTTGCGATGCTCTTGTGGATCCTCTGGTACGCTAGAAATCAGCTGTACTTTCACGAGAATAAGATTCCCCATGTTAAATGTTTTGAGATGGGTCTGGCGTTGCGCGAGGAGTTCCACAAAGCTCAAGTGCCACTGAATTTTCAGAGGAGAAGCTCTGCCTGTGCGACGTGGCAGGCACCAGCGGGTGATGTCATTAAGCTCAATTGTGATGCTGCGGTGGTTCCTGGTGTTGGCACGGGCTTGGGTGCAGCGCTTCGGGACAGTGGGGGCAGGGTACTCCAATGTGCATCAAAACTCCTTCAAAATGAGCTCTCAGTTGAAAGTGCAGAAGCGGAGAGTATTATAGAGGGGCTGTGCATGGCAAAAAACTTCAACCTGCAGCATATTGTGGTGGAAACGGATAATGCGAGCATCTTTCACTGCCTCCAGAGCCCACGTGATGACCTCTCTCCCAGGGGAAACAAGATTGCTGATATTCTACATTTATGTTCCGGTTTTTCTAGCGTTTCTTTTAGTTAAGCAAGGCGTACGGCAAACTCTTTAGCTCATCATCTTGCCCAGTTTGATTTTTCTTTTGCGTCTCAGTCTTTGGTGATAGGGCCGTTACCGGGTCACCTCGAACATGTTGTTTTGGCTAATTGGCCAGTTTTGTAATTCAATACATGCGTTTTTGTTCTCAAAAAAAGAAAACAACATTTTCTCATTTCCAAGACTCACTTATAACACGGGCAATTTTGGAGGATTGATGGAAATTATGTCATCAATTCCTAAAATGTCAATTATTTTGAGACAAATTTTAAATATTAAAACGACAATTATTTTAAAATAAAGGGAGTAAGAAAAAAGGTGCATTAACTGAACTTTAACATAGGGAGTGTTTGATAGCTATTGAGCTCACCCGCATTAGGGTGAGCTCAGTAAAGGTGTGTTTGGTAGATACCCGATTAGCTCAGCATCCCTCAGTAAATTAATTAAATAATCCCTCCCACTTCCCAATACATCTATCACATCACCCTATTTCAACTTTACATTTAA
>JAUEKW010088820.1:0-12598 GCA_032274785.1 Ajuga reptans
ACACGGAATTATGCACGTAAACATGACAAAATCGACACTTAAAGCATCCTAAAGTGCGTGCACGAACACGTGTACCAAGTTCCAACAAAAAAAAAGTCCTCCCAAACTTCACTTCACCAAGTACACCACAATGTATAAAACAAGGAAAATCCACAAACACCTCTCTCTCTTTTGGACACGACGAAGCTCGCCCTCAATTCGGCCTCCTTCATCGTTACCTGTATTCAATCGACGAACCTCAGCTTCAAGGTGGTTGACACGTCGTAGTAGCCCAGGTATTATTTGGCGTGCTCGCTCACCCATAGGCAGGTCAAGCCATTCCCAAAATTCGCACCCATTGACGGCCTAAAGTTGTAACAAACACAAAGAAACTTTGATTCAAAAGTCTCATTCATGTTGAAGCAACTGCCATGATTAGCAGAATTAGGGTTTAGGGATTATATAACACATTACCCGATATCTTTCGCATATAGCATAGAGCCGCCCCGGGTTTAAGTTCGTCCACGAGGTCCTTTCAATCGCGCGATCTCCACACCTGCAAATGATGCTCATCTTCTTCTCCACTGTCATGAACAATTCTTTCACCAAAATGAGGAAGAAATTTAATTTCAATAAAGTTAAAGTTGTGCCCTTTTTACGTTTTGCTCATCAAAAATAGAAAACAGCAAAAAAGCCCCCAAATTTGATATGTGCGCATCACGTGTGGCTTTTTAGCTGGAAAAAATGGCCGGAGGTTGCAAAGTGACAAAAATGTGGACTTTAGGTTCCAAACGGAAAAAAAACAACTTAAGTTTGCAAAGTGACAAAAGTTGCATACTTCGGGATGATTTAGGTAATTAACCCTTTTTTAAATAGATTAAACTTATCTCTACATCCCATTAAAATCTTCAAACGCCCATGTCACATTAAAACAACATAGAATCATAAAATATTGCACTAGTGTAAAATCCGTGGACCGTGTCCATGGTTGATTAGTGTCCCTTTGATTTTTTAAATTAAAAAATTATAGAAAGTATAATAGTAAATTATTTTTAAACAAAACAATAAAAATGATAATTTATTTCCTATTCTTCATGCCTGCTACAAATTCGAAGAAAATTGATTATAGAGAAAATGAATGTTTTTATTACTTGTTTTTATAACCAATTATTTCTTGAGAAATGTTGCACTATATCCATGCAGCATATGACAAAGATCTTGTTTGACAAACACTTCAACTTATTTGTCTTATCAAATAGCCACATTTTAGGTGAATGTCCCATTATGCCCTCAGTTAAAAAAAATCAAATCCTTTATTTTCTTACACAAGTTCAAATCCTATTAGTTACAATTTTGGTCCCTACAAATATTTCTTTAAAAATCCAATTTTAGTCCTAAATTAATTTCCACTATATACGAAACTGAATCTCTAAAATACAAAATAATGCAAGATTGGATCTCGCTTCAAAATTAGTATCAGAGCCTAGATTTTATTTAAGAAATCATAAATTATTTATTATATTTTGTACTATCCTAACGGATGAGACCCATGAAAAATTATGAATCCGAATGAAAGTTCGAGAGAGAATACTCTACGGAATTATTCGGGTGAAAACTCGAGTAATGAAAACAGTGAATATTTTTAGATTTTGGAAAGACAGAAACAAGATTTCATCGGAGATTTATTTCGATGATGTGACCAACTAGGAGAATGGAATAAGATACTTGTTATAGAGTAGAAGTCGTTCGAAAAGATGAGTAAGGATGAATTAAGAGAAAGGCATAGACAATCGACCCTAACACAGGACATAACTGTGGAAGGGAACGTTATTAGTCTTATTGACTACAACACCATCCATGGAGGTTTTCCGAACAAGGAAACTTGGTGGAGACCCCCATCCAGTCCCAATCAGAGATCCAGAAACCTCACTTACATTTCTAGAAAAAAACTATGATAGGACCAGTTTGGGAGGAGATAGACGGAAACCGAACTAAGATTTCGGATCTTAGGGAGGTCCAGAAGACCATCCAGAATTATGGTGAGAACATTCTCAACAACTAGGAGAAGATCCTTGAAATCCTCAAGGATGTTCAGAAAAGATTGACTATCCCGGAAACTAAACCAGGAACATCAAAGAAAATATCACCGTCCTTCGGTACAGAACCTCTACTACGTCAAAAGGAAAAAGCTATCGAGGTCAAAAGGACGTTGACTGACACAGAAAAGATGATAGCTTTTCTAAAAGAGAAGTATCCTAGCTGATGGATAGGATAAATCTTGAAGATTTACAAGACCTTGGAGAATCCTTTGTGGGATTAGGTCTTGTGGATCTAAAAATATAGGTCGGACAACAAATAGTTCCGGTGGGAAATACACCTCAATTTCCACCACAAGTTCTACCAAATGCGGAAGAAAGTACTAGATCCCATGATCCACCACCCGACATCAACATGCCACATGTTGGAGACTTCAGGACAGGTGATGAGATAGGTCATCCAGCAGGAACCAGAAGGAGAACCCAGAGGCCAAATATTATGCAAACGCCTTATGGGAAGTCTCAGTTGGAACCAATTCATCCATACGGATTAGTACCCAATCTGGATGTATTGGATTTCAAAAATAGAGAACTACTCATTGATGAGTGGGCATCCGCAATGAGAATCACAGCTGGAACACTAGATCTGGACAAGAAAAACTTTATTTCACTTCTACAGATGAGCCTTGAAGGATCGGTGAAGATTGCCTAGGAAAATAGTGACCCAGTAATCAAAGAGCATGTTTGGGCAGGAGAATCATTAACGAAGATTGTCCAGAGATTAGTTTCATTGGATTAGGCTACTTCGAAGGAGCCGAATCGGAGAAAACTAAGAAGTACAAATAGGTACTTTTCAGCCTAGAGTTATGAGATATATGTCATGTTGATGAGTACATCAAGCTCTTCACAGAATACAGATGGAAGTCCAAGGTTGATGAGAAAGATGCTAACGCGTTATTTTTCTCAAAAATCCCAAGTCCATGGAGAGAAATGCTCATTAGGGAATATCAACCTCCCGCAAGAGATAATGATCAAGATACAGTGGCACGGAGAATGTAATTTCTCAAAGTGAAGCTGGCCGAATGGTGTTATCTAGCATCACTCCAAAATAATTACAAACGGTTAAGAGGAATAAACAAAAATGTTCCTCTATGATGTGTTGAGAATGACTTACCTACAGTCATTGGAGAACACCCATTAAGGCAGAAAAAGGATCAAGAGGAGAAATCACCCTTATCTCAGAAAAGATGGTGTTAAGAGACCTGGATCTTCAAGGAGACCCAAAAGGAAGTTTTGGTCTAAACACAAAGCCCGAAGTTACAAATCAGGACAAAGGACAGGACCAAGCAAAAGTATGGGATCTTCCACAGGCTCAAATCAAAGGAGCACTGGAAGATCAGCTTCAACAAAAAAAATATTTAGGAGAGCTCATACAAGAGCTAATGAGAGTTTCAAAGATTGTAACAGCTGGACATGTGGAGCTAAAGGCCACATATCAACCGATTGTCCAGACAATCAGAAACGAGAAGTAAGAAAGTTTGAGACAACTTCGAAATTGGAGGAAGTTGTATACTTTCAGAATCTTATTCAAGTATATTAGTTCGAGGATATCCCTTCGGACGAAAGTATATACAAAGAAGAAGAAAACTCTAGCGATGATGAGTCTTCAGAATCAGAATCTGACTGAAGATGAGAAAGTCTTCCGACCGGAAGAACGTGAAGACCTCCCAGGATTCTTCACACAAATGTTAATTTCCCACAAAACTCTTATGATAATTAAGAGAGAGGACCCGAAACTTCAAATCTATGATGGGTTTTCAGTGGGGAGAATGGACAAAATGTTGGGACAATTACTAAAGAAGAGAAAACATCACATTATCTACAAGGTCACCACTGGGGAGATTGCGATTCCTATGGAGCTGACAGGAAATGTGATGGAGATGCAGCTAGTTCCAATCGATGAAATCAGAGAGGAACTTAGCAAGATGAATAAGGAGATTGCTCAGAAGATGTCTTGGATCCATATCGGAGCCATACGACTTCTGATCAAGTCTACATTCAAAGAAGGAATTGATTCTTCGATCGATATTACTATCTTTGATAAGGAATCAAGAATTTGAGAGATGCGAGTCTGGGAGGAATCTCAGGCAATCTATATGCCGGGAAATTGGCGTCCTACATCTATCTGAGGATTTCTTATAACCTGGCTGATCAAGACTTCAATAGAGCTCTGACACTTCATCAGGATTTCAAGATCAAGGATTTAATGAAAGAAGGGAATATGCCATACTCTATTACATACAATATTTCGTATGCACTTTCCAATACCCACCATTCAAAATTATTCATGGGAAAGGAGTTCATAGAAATACCAGACATCTTTGATCAAGTTGTGCATGCAGTGAGACCAGATATCATAGAGTTACCGTCAATCCATGAAATGGATATGCGGATTAAAGACAAATCGATTCTGACAAAGGCAACAAGTCGGCAGTTTGAACCAAGGAGAGTCTCTTTCCACGATGATAGAATCTACAGCGGTAGCAGTAGTCAACGATGGGAGGAGAGATTTATCGTTCAAGAGAAGTTAGAACCAGAGAAATTCACAACTAAAGGTGAATTACAGAGTCTAGAAGGATGGAAGGAAGTAGAAATAGTATTCGATATCACACAGAAATATTTCCGTGTGATTTATTATATTATTTACAACAACCTTCAATTGGAAGATATGAAGAACGCCTACAACTAGGCGCGGCCGAGTTAATAATCCAAGGAGTTGTGGGACGAGATAAGAAAAGTCTAATTCTTGGATTGGAATTTCTCGAGGATCACAAACCTTGGGAGAGACTGCCAGATAGAATGGTCTTTACGGTGGCGCATAGGCTTTATAAAATACAATAGCTCAGGGTTTCTTATCAGCTCTGATGACCATGAGCACATTCTCCATATATATATCTGTTGGGGTGTTATAAGACAAGTATCGAGCATAATATTTTGCAGCCTACATAGATTCAGGCGCTGGAATATGTACAGCCAAGCCGGAACTCTTTCCTAACGAAATTGAAGAAGACTTGCCAGCTATTGCAGGAAGAGATTTTTCAAAGAGAATCCTTATCCTTAAAAGAGGAATCAAACAGGCTGAAATAATGATTGGCAGAGCAGGAGATACCCCATGGTATAAAGTCAAGACTCCACCAACTTATTTTCATGATACCGGTACGGATATCTTGTTGGGAAATAATTTTCTACAAACATTCAAGCGGTTCATACAGGAGAATGAGACAAGAAGACTTATTTTCACAATCCTATGTGATCATAAGATTATTGTCCAGTGATTAAGGGAAGCATTTCACCGAAACACGCCCATTAATTTTTGCAGCAAGCGTGGTGATGAAGGAAAACTATGTCACCCAAAGATGAAGGATCATCGGAGATATGGTGAGGCAATCCTTCAATTTCGAGCTGAATCCTTAGGAGGAGATGTGGAGAAAAGAGTGTCCAATGACACGTTCCAATTCCTCAAAGTTTCTATGGAGATCCCACAATCTTACGTCGCCATTGAAGAACAGATCTTATTGGAAGATGTCAAGAAGAAGATACATAGGAATTTCAATGAAGATCCTATAGCATGGTGGGACAAGAACGAACTCAATGTATCTCTGAAGGTGAAGGTTGGAAAAGAGAATGAGTACGTTCGATATAAACCTATCCTTATGAATTAAAAAGATCGTGAGTATATGAAGATGATACTTAAGGAACATCTGGACCTTAAGTTAATATCAACAGGAATTTCTCCATACAGGACCTCAAAGATAAGAAGCAACTTCAAAGTTTTGTTGGAGTTGTTAATTTCATAAAAACCTAGCAAAGTACAGGAAGGTGTTCAGCCCATTGTTGAAAAATGATGCAGATTTCAAGTACGAAAAGGAGCACAAAGAATCGGTGTTACAGCTTAAGGATATTTGCAAATATCTTCCAAAACTGGTAATACCCAATGACAAGGAGGAACTGATTCTCTATAAAGATGCCTGTGATACTTGATGGGCAGCAGTGATTACAAAAATCACACCAAATGGAGAAGTACCATGCCGATACTGCAGCGGTCTCTTTACGTAAAGCGAGGCAGCAAGATGGCACATTAATGAGAAGGAATTCTATGCAGTGTGAAAGGCTTTCAGAAAATGGCCTTTATTCCTACTGCCTAAGAATTTCATTCTTAAAATTGATAATACGAGTGTGAAAGCTTTCTTAACTAAAAAGATTGAATCAAAACCAGAGAAATCTAGATTGTTAAGATGGCAAGCTGATTGTCAATATTTTTATTATGAGGTTGTCATTATTAAGTCTCAAGAAACTATTCTTGCAGACTTTCTGACGAGAGATGGAGCCCAGTGAAGCGGACACCATCCTTACGAGATACATGTAACTCCAAAGCAATTTGGATGAGCTTGAGAAGGGGATCGACGGCCTGGAACTTAGTGCCAAGGTCGCAAGTCAAGTGCAACAAGTGGATCTGTTAAAGGTTCGAAATGCGATGAAGTTACCAGATTGGCCATGTCTAAGTTAGATCCTTATACAGATCTAGCTAAAGAAGAAGTTGAGCCAACGAAGGATAATCCTTCTGAAGGTTCTAGCCAACCCTCCACCTCTGGGGTTAAATAGGGAGAGATCAATCTTAGGCCAATGGTGTGTACTTCTAAGATTGATATTAATAAAATTCGAGTTTCTCCTTTCAGGTATACCAGAAACTTTGGGAGAAGCTAGTAACAGGGGTTGGTGTTAATCCAGCACGATGTCGGATTAACCGATCTGGCAAATATCCAAGAATGTGGATGCTTCTTGGAGCCAATCCACATGAAGTCAAGGAATGGTATGTGTTCAGAGCTCTGGCTACAGTTCATACCTAGTCACAAAACTTTCCAAAAATTAAAGAACTTCCGGGATGGATTAGGAGAGCCATTTTTTAAACATGGAAAAACAATGACCACCTCAAACACAAAGATAATCTGGAGCTGAAATTATTTTCTGCAGCCCCATAACCAAACAAGAATGGGTCTTATCCAGCTTTTCATTTCATAAAACTACAAAGACAAAATAGCAGAGCGGCAAACACAAATATGGCCGCTCCTGAAAAAAAAAACAACTCCCCTTGTATCCACCTTCACCAAAGATCAAATCACAACAAGGAGAGCTTGGGGCATTTGGGTTTACCTCACCGAGATGAACAAGATCAAGGGTAATTTCAAGGTATTTCAAAGTACCGTGAAAGGGTCTCTCTTAATCAACACCATGACATCCAGAAACACGCAGTTTGCAGAATTTGTTTTAGAACAGAAGAGAGAGATGTTGTGGAAAAACGAGCTGCCGGTAAGTTCCAAAACTACCAGAAAGAGCTGTAATATGATGCATATTGTGAGGTGGACGGAGAGGATTTTCCAAAAGTTCCAGGAATAGGAGGAACAACTATGCGGAAATCTCCCCGTCAAAAGAGACGATAAGGGGAAGGGAAAGGTGGAGCCACCAAGAAAGCAGACACGGAGACCACAAAGAAAAAACTAATCGAAGATTCCCCGACAGGCTTGGATGGTCTGAGTCACGAGATTTGTTTCCACCCAAAATGATAAAAGGTGGAAAGATAAAAAAAAGGCATCTTATGCAGAAAACCATGTGGGCTGCATGATTTTATGTAAAAAAAACTATGTGAGCTGCAATAAGGGACGGGTCCACACCCATGTGAACCTGACAGGGCACACTAGTATAATTGAAGGGAGCTGGCACCAATAATTCAAGAGAGAGAGGGCTTTAGACCTCTATAAAAGTAAGGTAGAAGGAAGCAGAAGGCATCGAACATTACCCTCTTTTTGCTTACAAAATAAATATTGTAATAGTTTACCTTTTGTGAGTTAAATTTATGTATGAGTGTTGAGAGTGTAGCTACCATAGGTAGCTAAACAATTCGTCTCCTCCCAAAAGGAGATGTACTTAATGTAATAAATATTTATGATTTCTAAATAAAGTTTGGACTTTTGTTCATCATCTTCCCAGTTTTATATATATTTCTGTTTTGTTAACCAAGTGGAGACTTTACACCTCGAGATAGGAAACAAAATGAGGTTGTGATGGTTGTGATTGAAGGAATCCACGTTTGGAACCATCAGATGCGTTCGAGTGGTTAGGTTATGAGGAGCAGCTCGTAAAACTCGGTGGATATGACCCGGTCATATTCAGGTCGAAAGGTATGAAACTTGGTTTATGTTATAGAATTTATATTTGACAGAAGCATGATGGGCCTAATATGGTCGTAATGGACTATTTCCAGTTTATGCTAAGAAACAATATTGCATGATAAACTTTTCAAAGTTTTTTTGTATTCAGGAAATTAGTTTTAATTTTTTGGGATAAATTTGGATAATTAAACTGAGGACCGGATATGAATTCATGTTAAGAAGTCATAAAAGTTCACTGAACTCATATCAAGCGAACTCGCAGACACGTGTGAGCAAACACGTGTAAGCAAACTCGTGTAAGGAAACTCGTGTAACCAAACACATGTAAGCAAACTCGTGTAAGTAACCTCGAGTAAGGGAACTCGTGTAAGCATGAAACAGTGAGCATATTTGACAAAGTAGTAATAAGGGCAATTTAGTCATTCTGGCTATTCTGTGAGTTAAAAAAATTAAAATGTCAAAGAAGATTTTTTAAACACCCTGCAAGGGTACAACAACTTCTTACCCTTATTTCTTCCTCTTCAAACTGGATATATATTTATAAATTTGAAATTACTTTCTTATTTATAACTTATCAAGTTTTGTTACATATTTTTTCATTTTGTGAGTGAAAATCATTTTTTATCCAGTTATTATGCTTCAACCTCGACATCGATACTTATACATGTATACATCGATACTTATCCGGTTACCTAATATTTCTTTTCGTATGCTACATGATGTAGTCACCAATTCCAACAACAAGTCTTTTAGTCCTCTGCGATTTGTGACCCTAGAAACTGCATTATATAATTATCCACAAACTGGTGTATTTTAATGATTAAATACAAAACTATACATTGCAAAATAATTTTTGGAATACAATTTTGTTTGTATATTAACCTAAACTTTATTACCAGAAAACCAAAAAAAAAAAAAAAACTCCAGTTTTTCACAGTTTGCCTTATTTTATCCAATATATTTTTTCCAAAATAATAAATACAAAATTGGTTCACATTTTTAAATAAAATTTATAACAACTAACCATAATTTAAAGTTTATATATGTTATTATTTTTTCTTCATTTAAAACAATATATAATTGATCAAATAAGAAAGAACACTTTGAGGAACATAATAATTTTAAAACAAAAATAATAAATGCGGAAAAAGAAGTTCAAATTTTCAAATTAAAAAGTAATAAGGATATTACATAGAAAATTTAACAATTCAAAAAAAAACACTTTAAATTCAAGTTTCTCTTCATCTATAACTGTTGCCATGATCTTCTTATTTTTCGTAGGTTAGGTGTGAGCGGGAAACCAGGGAAGGCTCCGAGGGTGATCTCGGTGAGATGGTACCCTCCTCTCCCAGGTTGGACGAAAGTGAACGTGGATGGGAGTACGCTCGATGCCCCGGGACCTATCTTCGGCGGTGCCATCTTTCGTACATCCTGGGGATTTGTGTGAGGATGCTTTTCCATTGCTTTGGGGAGGGGGTTTGCGTTCGAGGCGGAAATCCTTACAGCCATGCACGCGATTGAAGTGGCGGACGTCAAAGGGTGGCATGACCTTTGGCTTGAGTCGGACTCAATGTACGTGGTTTAGGCTTTTGCATATAGGCAGATGGAGATACCTTGGCGACTTAGAGCTCGTTGGCAGCACACTTTGAGAAGACTTGATCACTTTCGTTTCCGGGTCTCTCACATTTTCCGGGAGGGAAATGGACCGGCAAACACTCTCTCCAAGTTGGAACATGACTACAGATGGTGGTCTTCTCCACCAGACTTTCTCTCATCGGCGCTCCGTTATGATTCTATTTCGCAGGAGTTTTTTCGTTTCACGTAGACTAGGCTCTTCTGGTACTCTTTTTCCTCATGGGTTTTTCCCACGGGGTTTTTCCATGGGGAGGTTTTAATGAGGCCAGAATCCTAGGCTTTTATACCTTTAGCCGGGTTGTGGCTTTTCGCTTTTGCTTCGTCTTGAGGGCTGGCTTGTAGCTCCTCTTTTCTTGCTCTTTTTCTGGCTTGTAAACCTTTTTCTTTTCTTTTATTGATTCCGGGCTTTATTAAAAAAAAAATTTAAAAATACATGTACTTTCAGCTTTGACATCATTCTCCTTAATAAAATCTTTAATTCCATTCTTCAATAGAATTTTTCCACCTTCCTTCTTCAGCAAAACTTCCCACTTATTTAAACATACTAGAATTGTCCATCGTACGATGCACGATTTGTAAATATAATCACGAATATATAATAAAAATTGATACAATTATATAGTTATCATGTAATAAAATATTAAATAAAAATAAAAATATAATAAAAGATATAATTATATATTTGTTTTTGAAACTCAAATCATGTGTTTGTTAAAAAAATAAAAAGACATATAAAAGAGTATTTTTAAATATATAAATATAAATAAGTAATGGAGTATTTATTTTCATTGGGATGTGAATATCTTTGTTATCCTTTCACAAAAGATCATTCTAATCTTATTGTATGGCTCAAATTTTCTCGAGTGTTTCTCAAATTAATTTTTTTGGAACAACTTCACAAGTTTGTTATATATAAAAATTTATTTAAATATCAGAATATATCTGTAACAATAAATTTCGTGTATTTATTAAACAAACATAAAATATTGTATAAATTTAATTTTAATTGTATCAAAATCAAGAATTGCGGGTTGCGTCAATTCTCTGATTCTTCTATTGAGTTGATTTCTTTGAATTTGAAGATTTGTAGTGAAATCTCCTTCTTGATATCCTCCACCGTTTGTGTTACTTTTTTATAACGTTTGTCAGAAGGCTAGGTGGCTTGATTTCGAATCAACCGTCGTTACTTGATGATTTTGATGAAGAACGTCCTCAAATCTTCAAGAACACTTTGAGTCTTTTAGAGATAGAATTTCTTGGCGCTCTCAACTTCTTGAAGCTCTGGACTTGTGTAGAATGAATGAAGTGAGACCTCTATTTATAGGTGTAGGGAGGACATATTTTCTTATTTTTCTTGCTAGATGGGGCGATTTCATTGGTCACAATGAATTTGATTGACTTGATTTGGGCTTTGATTTGGATTTTGATTGGCTTGATTTGCGCCTTGATTTACTTGATTTGCATGATTTGAGCTTGATGGCTTGATTGACTTGGTTTGAGATTGATGGCTTGATTTGGTTGAGCTATCTTGTCATTTATTGGCAGATCATTTATTTTTGCCCTAAATTAAATATAAATCATACTATATACATAGGAATTACTTTTAATTAAACTCTCAAGCTTTAAATAGTATATTTTAATTGATATATATTATAATATTTCTACTCAAATTGATACATAGGAAAACGGACAACATATTCACTCATAAATTCATTCGGCATTGGCTGAGAAGAAAACACTAAATTTAACAAAATTATGAAGTAAAATAAAAAAAAATGTATAGAAATTTGGACTAAAATATTTGTTTCTCACACAAAAATCATATGCATCATTAGACTTAACGATGGTAAAATGAATTTTTACTATCATATGCATCATTAGACTTGACGACGGTAAAATTATATGCATCATTAGACTTGACGACGGTAAAATCATATGCATTATTATGAAATTTTTACATAAAATCTTTAATTCCATTCTTCAATAGAATTTTTCCACCTTATTTCTTCACCAAAACTTCCCACTTATTTCAACATATAAGGTTTGCAGGCCTGCCTTCTGTATTAAGTCGAATCACCTATGCGTCCTAAAATTTCTTTGAACTAACTGTAATTAAAATAAAATTATTTATATTCATTATTTGTTTGTAAAATAATTACGACTACAAAATTAATTACTGAAAATAATATACTGAAATAATTTTTACTTTAAGTAAAATAATATACCATTCATGAGTATTTGATGTGTGAAAGATACAATATAATTGTGAACGTAGCCTAACTTCCTTTAACATCATCATTTGGGGTGACAATACGAGTTGGGTCCGGGATGATGTGTTGGGTCCTAGTGGGTTCGTGAGTAAATTTTTCAAACCCAAACCCAACTCATTTATTAAATATGTCAGGAAATCAGAACTCGTACTCAAAACCCGCTAATTTCAGGTTCCCATTAACCCATTTATAGCCCGCATAACTTAGAAAATATATTTCTGTATTTAATATTTATTAGTTGCAGCCTTCGCGGTAGCTTCATTGATATTACCTACTGTTGAGAAAATGAGGTGTTACAGAAAGTGTTGCAACACTTTCTGTAACACACCATTTCTGAATTTAATTATGATTTTGCATTACTGATCCTTTTCATTTTTTTTATTATTTTAATTTAAGTATTTTATAATTATATTGTTAGTTTTTATTAATTATAATCATGGGGAAGTTATTT
>JAUEKW010088930.1:0-21531 GCA_032274785.1 Ajuga reptans
TAACAAAACTTAATTTGAAAATTTTATTTTTAAATATTAAAAACTTTTTTTGGAGTAGTTATTTTAAATAAAACTATAAGAAATAGTTAGATTTTATAAAATTTATTTTCAGATTTTTAAATAATTTATATTTTTAATAAATTATTTTAATTTTTTTTATAAATTAAAAAATTTAAAAATAATTCCAATATGTTTCAAGTATTTTATATGAATTTTTTATATTTTTTAAATAATTTTATGATTTTTAAATAATTTTTTAATAATTTGTTTTATTTTTTCGCCGGAATTTTTCACCGGAGGTTGTAAAATAAAAAAACAAATGTGAGCTTCAGGTTGCAATCGACAAAAAAATTAAGTTTAGATTGCAAAGTGTCAAAACGCGCATAGTACATGCTGATTTGAGTAATTAACCCTTTATTATATTATTTCCACTCAAATTGATACATAGGAAAACAGGCAGCAAATTCACTCATAAATTTATTCAGAAATGGCTGAGAAGAAAAAACCAAATTTAACAAATATATGAAGTAAGATAAAAGAAAATGTACCGAAATTTGGCTAAAATATTTATTTCCCACACAAAAATTATATGCATCATTAGACTTGAACGGTTAAATGAATTTTTGCAGGACCTGCTCCGGAATTTACACTTTTTAATGCCATTGAATATGTTGATATGTTAGGGTCTTTACTCGATTAGATTGTGAGGGTGCGATATGCCGTAGATTGTGTCACAACTGAGCATTGAAATATGCATAGATCGCATACATTAAAATAGAAAAATTAAATTTAATTATGGTAGTTCTTTAATGTAAATTGTGGATATTCAGCATGTTTCCATTTTTTCCTGATTTTTTTGTGGTTATATGGAAGGTAATTAGGGTAATTATTTTATTATAAAATTGATTATGTTCTCAAAAATTTTCAGTGTATACATTCCTTTTTTTTTCGGAATGATTTGTGGTTGGATGGAAGGTAAAATATGGTAATTTTTTTTTTTAAAAGTGGAGATATTGCCGTCCAGTCAGTTTTTTCTGCTAATATTTGTCCTAAGATTGAAGATATCAGACAGCTAATTAGTAGATTATGAATTTAATTAATTGTCATTAATTATGACATATGTTTTGTCAAACTCTCCAAACATGTTGTTTTTCATTTGACATATATATGAAAAATGTGTAATCATTGAATATTCATAATTAAATGATACACACTGATTGGGGTACTGCGAGGGAAAGTTAACGGTATTTATGTTAATGTTCCAACTGGTTTGTCAAACTTACCAAATTTATGTAGCTGAAATTTAGGTGATAGATTAGTCAGCAAGGCATCTTCAAAATAGCGAATTCGTTTGGGCGGGAAAAACTAGAATTTTCTATTTTTACCCGGATTCATTTTATTATTAAGTAAGATGGATTAAAAACCTTGCATTGATTTGTTTTTTCTCTTTTGTCTACACTAGATTAGGTCTCGTGCGATGCACGAGATTGTATTAATTTTTTTAGTTTTTTAGTCTATTTTTTAAATTGCAAGAACATTGTAAAACTTATTTTTTAAGTTAAGGGTTAATTATAGTTCACAATCTGAAATAAACGAGTTTTATCACTTTACAACCTAAACAATTTAATTTTTTGATTGCAACCTGTATAATGTATTTTTTTGCACTTTGCAACCTCCGGCTATATACTCCGACCTGTATAGGGCCTGTACTCAGCACATGTCAAAATTTCCAATAAGATGGCGACACGTGGCAGTAATAAATTTTTTAAAAAAAAAGGAATGTAAATAACATATAAAAAAGGAAAATTCTAGAAAATAAATATAAGAATAAAAATTCTAATTTTAAATTATTAATAGAAATAAAACTAAAACAGAAGCAAACCCCCCAGAATCTACTTGTTGTCGGATTTGATCTACAAAATAAAAATTTAATCTACTACTTCTAAATTCCTCTTCTTTGTTGACAAAGCAAATCCTCCAGATTTGGTCAACAAAGCAAAGTCCTGTTGAATTTGTCTTCTTTGCAAGCTCTCAACAATGGCTTCCCGTGTCTTCATCCATCTTCTTTACTCCACGTTCTTCAAATTATTTTATACCCATACTTCACATACCTAGCTAACAGATAATCCCAAGCTTCTCATCTCAAGCTTTGCCATTGCGGAATGCGCGGCATCAACTTAGGAGTGGAGAATGTGAAGAGAGAGAGAGAGAGAGAGAGAGAAATTAGGCAGACCTAGATCTAGATCTTTATTTTCTTTAGAATCTAGATCCGTCTTTATTGTTATCTCCGCTTCCACCACCATCACCATCACCGCTTCTGCCTTAGGTTCCTCGTTGCCTCCGCCAGTTGAAAATTTGAGAAGGTTATGAAAATGGAGCGGCGGTGAGGAGATGAGCATAGGGAAAGAGCATTGGAGGGTTTTAGGAGTTAGAGGGTGTCATGATCTTCAAGACGGAAGCCGACGGTTAAATTAGTTAATTCAATTAAGGCTGTTAACGCCCTTTATATTGTTATTTCTTTTAACATTTTTATTAGTAATGCGAGTACACTGTGCGACACCGTTTCATGCAGTTGTAATCTGTTATATATCAGTGTACGAAATAGTACATGCAGTATGAAAAATTATCAGAATTCATTCTGCTATTTTTTGTCTTCTTCTTCTCTCTCTCTCTCCCTCATTTCCTTCTTCTCCAAGTATTCCATTTAGTGTGTGTTTATGTGTGGAAACCACGAACAACTTCCCTGTTATTAACAAGTGGTACTCAGAGCAACGATCCTTCGCTATGGTTGTAATGGTAAGAAACAACATCCAATACATTGAGGCTTTGGAAGAGCAGGTTGGCGATTTAGTCCAAGGCCAGGCAAACATCCTTGCAAGACAGTCATAAATGAACACTAAGCTTGAGAACATCGCGGAAATGGGGAAAAATCAGATCACGGAAGCTCTCAAAGAGCTGAATTCAGTCTCAAATAAAGGTAAAGATCCCTTAAACTCTACTTTAGGGAGTTCTAGCTCCGGTTTGGGAATCTTGGGGGTTGATGGGAGGAGTGAGATGGGAATTTTGTCCCCAAATGTTAGAATGACCGAAGGAATCTTATCCGCTACACCTAACTTGAGAACTAATGACAACATCAACCACCAGAGAATGCCTAAGCTAGATTTTCCTCGTTTTAATGGCGAAAATCCTAGGCTATGGATCAGAAAATGCAACCGTTATTTTAACTTCAATCATATGTCTGATTATGAGAAGATTATGCTTGCTGCCATGAATCTAGAAGGTTTAGCTGACCAATGGTATGTTGATTATGTGGAGGGTAGAGAAAACATGCCTTGGCAGAAATTTTCTGAAATGGTTTTAAACAGATTCGTGAATAGGGATGGATCTAGTTTGGTGGGGATGTTTAACAAACTTGTGTAGACTGGAACTGTGGATAAGTATATCCAAGAGTTTGAAGAGCTGAAAGCTTTCATGATAGAAATGAACAGATCTCTGTCTGAAGAATATTTTATACAAAGCTTTGTGAGTGGGTTGGAAGACGAGATAGGGAAGATGGTGGAGATTTTGAATCCTAGTAGCCTTTTTCTTGCTATGGAATTAGCTATCAAACAGGAGAAAATGTTGCATTTGCTGTCTAGAAGCCAGAAGGTGGTGCCAAAGCCACTAAACATACCACCTGCAAACACATCCAATAGAACCAACTGGAGAAATGAGAGTGTTGGTTATAATAAACCAAAACTATTTGTCAACCAAAACATCAGGAAGTTAAGTCCATAAGAGATTGAGAACAGGAGGAAAAAGAACTTGTGTTTTAACTGTGATGAGATTTATCACATTGGTCATAGATGTAAGAAATTATTTGTGATCATGGTGGAGGATGATGAAGATCCACCTGACAGGTTAATATTAGAAGAGATAGAAGAGGGAGAACTGGAGCCTCTAATATCTCTTCATGCTTTAGTTGGACATAAGCATCCTAAGCCAATTAAACTGGAGGGGAGAACAAGAAGAAAAAACATCACCATACTGTTAGATAGTGGCAGTACAGACAGTTTTATGGATCCCACTTGTGCTGAGAACATGGGATATTTAATAGAGTACACAACACCACTGATGGTAACTGTATTGATGGAGGAAGAGTAGAATGTAACTCCAAATGTTCTGATTTCGAATGGGAGGTGGGAGAGTGCAGATTTAGCACTTCAGTGAGATTACTCAAGTTAGGAGGTTGTGATATAGTTATTGGTGTTGATATATTGAGCCAGCTGGGACCAATAACCTTTGACTTTAAGAACGACATAGTGCAGTTTGAGAGTAAAGGGAGAGTGATTACTCTACAGGGTAGTCAACCAGAAGTTAAGCTACAAATGATTACAACTGAACAGATGAGAAAAGTGATCAGGAAAGGATAGGGAGAAACTCAAGCTTACATGTGCTTGATATCTGGTAATGATTCCAAGCCAAACACTGAAGGTGCGGTAGAAGTATTGCCAATCTTGGAAGAGTATAAAGGAGTTTTTGACACTCCAAAAGGGCTGCCACCATCAAGACGGTGGGATCATAAAATCCCTATTAAAGTTGGAGCAAATCCTATCAAGCAACCCCCTTATAGATACTCATGCTTACAGAGACACGAGATTGAGAATCTAGTGGAAGAAATGTTGAAGAGTGGAGTCATTCAACCAAGCAATAGCCATTATTCCTCACGTGTCTTGCTGGTGAAAAGAAGGATGGTAGTTGGAGGTTCTGTGTTGACTACAGAAAACTCAACTCCATTACCATCAAAGACAGCTATCCAATTCCCTTGATTGAAGATTTATTGGATGAGCTTGGTCAAGCTAAAGTATTCTCAAAGATTGACTTAAGAGTAGGATACCATCAAATTAGGGTAGATCCTGAAGATATTTACAAGACTGCCTTTGTAACTACTTTTGGATTATATGAATTCAGGGTGATGCCATTTGGTTTGATAAATGCACCAGCAACCTTTCAGACTCTCATGAACCAAGTATTCCATCCATACTTGAGAGAGTTTGTCTTAGTACTCTTTGATGATATACTGGTATACAGCACCACCATGGAACAACATCAGGAACACTTGAGAGCACTGTTTCAAATACTAAAAAAAAATCAGCTTTATGCCAAATTATCTAAGTGTCCTTGGACAACCTCAAGTTTTTAATGATTTGCATTTTATATTCTTCGCAGGTCACATCCACATGAAGATTGTGATGGATTTGTGCTACTGTGAGAGCTTTTGGTTGATTAATTAATTTCAGAACTTTTTTGTGGACAATTGGACATGTATAAATTAATTTCAGAACTTTTTTGTGGACAACTGGACATGTATAAATTAATTTCAGACTCATGTATGAATTAGACATGTATGAATTAGACATGTATGAATTAGACTAAGACAATATAAGAATTTAGGATTTTCTTTTTATACAATTGGGTCATTAACAGGTTGGCGGGTTGACCCGCAACCCAAACGTATCAGTTTCAGGTTGCAGGTCTTGACCTGATTAGGTAAACGGGTCGGGTTCGGGTTGGGTATTTTTTGTAATATGTAGGTCTCAACCCGACCTGTTTGCCACCCCTAAATGAGTAGCTCTAATAAGACACGAATATCCATTAAAACCGGAAGGCACGTGGCTACGCAATTAGAAACTTCAGAGGAGCCAAAAATGGCAGTGCTAGAGTAGGCAAGCATGCAAAAAATCTGGTGCCAAGTGAAGATCCAAGCGAAATCGCTTCCCTAAGAAGAAGAAATTCTGGCAGTTCAGGATTCATAACACCATAAAACTTCCCGATCAAGCCCTTTGCAAAGTTCCCTTCCACTGATTCCATATAAACCCCCAAAGTGTGCAAGTACTTAGAAGTTGATATCCATCAAAATAAATCCAGATTAAATTGTTTGGGCACGGTTGAGCAAGGGGATCCAACAACCAGATGGAGTCATGATTTATAGATCCCCTAACATCGTGAAAAGCTTTAAGTGCCCTTTTCACACGATGAAAAATCATAGAAGGATCGAATTCCGTCTATTGGAATATGATGGAGTTTAAGGTAATTAGCAATAACAACCATATATTCAACGATGTGTGAATCACCCGTGAGGATGAAATATTGAAATCATAGCGCGAACAAAGGTTACCTTGCAGTTCATAATAAATATAAAGAGGCCAGGACACCTAGACATATTTTGCGATCACACAATAAAAAAACAAATGGGATGATGAGGCTCGGTGATTTTGTAAAAGGGGCAGGAACTGCCAAAGAACATGTGTCTTCGTGCTGGGTATAAGAAAAACAACTAATCCAGTAAGGAAATGCATTGTAGAGATAATCTTAAGCTCAAGTGAACTTTTGTATTCAAATGATAGCACAATGTCAAGTTTTTACATGTATTTATATAAGTAAATCAACCTAACATCTCGTTTGAAGAAAGACTGCTACAACTACAGATTTTACATCAATACAGTCTCATCTTTCCATCACTTTTCTCCTTGGCCGTTGGATCATTTTTCTTACTGCAACTTTCAGCAGAAAGCTGCCAACTTATTGTCTGTTTGCCAGCAGCTTGGAGTGGCCTCCAAATGTGTACTTCAGTTACATTTAATGTTGGTTCAACAGCTTTAACTATCCGTTGAGATAAAATGCTTGAGCTCCAAGGCTGCTGACTCTGCTGTTGAGTTGGTGTGCCACATGGACGCTGAGATGGATTATTTGCCACATAGATTTCTTTTGCATGGCTTGCATAGTGGTGGTTAACATTCCCACTCAAGTCGAGTTAGGCTAAGGAAGTAACGTGGAGTTTGTTCCTAAGCCTGGTGAAGAACTGATTGCCGAGAGGATTAGTTAGAATATCTGTAGCTTGATCTGGGGGGGGGAGGGCATGTAGGACCTGTAAACTTCCAAAGGGAACTTCATCCCTGATAAAATGCAAGTCAAGTTCGACATGCTGTGTTCGAGCATATAAAACTGGGTTAGAGGCAAGAGATATAGTGCTTAGGTTATCCACCCAAGCAGTAAGAACTTTAAACATAGAAATGCAAAGTTCTTGGAGAAGCGACTTTAACCACTTGATCTCTGTTGTGAGGTGTGCAAGACTTTTGTATTTATATTCAGTACCTAATCAAGATACACTGTTGTTTCTTCGATTTCCAAGAAACAAGATTACCACCAAGAAACACACAAAACCCTGTTATTGGTTTTCTATCATCAATATCAGTGGCCCAATCTGAGTCACTATAACCAATCAAGTTCTGATTCTGAGAGTGTAATGTGCAATCAATAGTCATCAGCTCCTGCTGGATTTCTTTTTTATAGCTTTCCAATGAGTGTCAAGAGGTGCCGACATATACTAACTTACCTTGTTGACAACAAAAGAAATTTCAGGTCTTGTGATTGTCACATACTGTAATCCACCAACTATGCTTCTATATTGGAAACCATCTGAGTAGGGATTGCTATCATATTTTGATAATTGAGGAGAATTTACCATAGGAGTAGATAATCCTCTAGCTCCAATCATATCTGCTCTGTTCAGAGGCTCCCATATGTACTTCTTATGATGTTAGTACAAGTCGTGATGAGTTTTGGGTACCTCTATGCCCAGGAAATGTTGGACCTCTCCCATGTCCTTTGGTGAGAAACTAGTTCTCATTTGTTGGATCACAACAACAATATCTTGATCATTATTTCCTGTGATAAAGATATCATCCACATAACTAAGTATGTAGATAATGGATTTTCCTTGAAATTTGAAGAACAAGGAATTGTCAGCCTTAGAATCCTTGAAACCATGCTTTGTGAGCAGTCCTTTAACTTTAATATACCAGCTTCTTGAAGCTTGCTTCAGGCCATACAATGCTTTAGACAACTTGCAAACTAACTCACTTCCATCTTTAGTTTGAATCTCAATACCAGGAGGTTGCGTCATGTATATTTCTTCCTTTAATTCTCCATGCAAAAAAAGGCTGAAAGTTTCATAAAAATCAAGACCTGCTGCTTGAGAGAATCCTTGAGACGTATGCCTGTCTTGTATTTGGATATTGTCCCATTTGAGTTTCTTTTTATCTTGAAAATCTACTTGTTGCCAACCAAATTCCTTCCAGGAGGCAAAGTTCTGAGTTCCCAAGTGTAAAGCAAATTAATCTCACCACACAATTGGTAGTTTTCTGCTGTATATTATTTATAATGAAGGTTTACAAACAATACAATCTTTACAAGATAATGATAAAGGAAAGATATATACAATCCTAATATAAAAGATATGGAGAGATATTAGAGAATATCTCAACAGATATATGCACTCCTTAATTTACGTCAATACGCCCCTTCAAGCTCGACCTCGGGTTTGTTGAAAGGCATAGCTTGGATCGGATGAACGTAAAAAGCGGACAAGAAAGACTTTTGGTGAAAATGTCCGCAACATTTAATTTTAGGGGCACTGATTGAGTCACAAGACGGCCACATTAGACTAATTCCCGAATAAAATGATAATCCAGTTCAATATGTTTGGCTCGCTTGTGGGAGACAGGATTTTGGCTGATAAAAACTGCCCCTTTGTTGTCACACAATAGAATAGGGGTAGACGAAAGCTTAACCCAAAGATTACGATGTAAATTAGTAACCCAAATAACATCAGCAGCGGCATTTGCGAGAGCGCGATATTCAGATTCGCAACTCGAACGAGATACAGTTGATTACTTTTTTAGAACTCCAAGTGACTAGGTTAGGCTCAATATAAATGGCGTACCCCGAAGTAGAGCGTCGTGTGTCCGGACAAGCAGCCCAATCAGCATCCGAATAAGTGAGAACATCACACGTCGGAGCGGAAGTAAAAGAGAGGCCAAAATGAGCAGTCCCTTTTATGTAGCGTAAAATTCTTTTCAAAACTTGATAATGATCAGTAGTAAGAACTTACATGAATTGACTTACCGTATTGACAGAATAAGAAATATCAGGACGCGTGATAGTTAAGTATTGTAATGCACCGCTAAAGATAAAAATAAAGTGGGGTTATCAAATAGCTCACCATTACTACTAAGATGTTAGGCCACAACCATAGGAGTAGAAACAGCTTTACTATCTTGTAGACCGGCCCGTAGCAAAATAACATGCACATATTTTGATTGACCGAGAAAGAGCCCGTCCGACGTGTAAGTTACTTCCAAACCAAGGAAATAACTTAGCCTTCCCAAATCTTTAATGGCAAATGTAGTATTGATACGGGAGATAAGGCGGCGCATAAGAGAGACATTGTTTCCCGTAACAATAATGTCATCTACGTAGACTAGTAGATATAGAAGATCCGGTCCTCGATGAAAGATAAATAAAGAGGTATCAGCACGACTGCACACAAAACCAAGAGTGATGAGGAAATCACTAAATCGCTGAAACCAAGTGAGAGGATCTTGTTTTAAACCATAGAGAGCCTTTTTAAGATGACACACATGATTTGGGTAGCAAGCATCTACATAACCCGGCGGCTGTTCCATGAGAACATTTTCCTTAAGGTACCCATTTAAAAAGGTATTTTTGTCATCAAGTTGATGCAATGGCCATTTACGCAGAACGGCGAGTGCCAAGACAATACGAACAGTAGAGGCTTTACCACTAGGCTGAAAGTAGATGTACTGAACCCTTGTGCCACAACTCTCTTTAAGCCTCTCTACGGAACTATCAGATTAATACTTGGTTCGGAACACCCATTTAGAGCCAACGATATTGTTAGTGGTTGGTCGGGGATCAAGATCCCATGTTTGATTTTGGCGAAGGGCATGAATTTCATCATCCATGGCTTGTACCCATTCAGGGTATTTTGCAGCGGATTTAAAACCCTGTGGTTCCTTTGTACAAAGTAAGACGTGAAGGAGACCTGATGTGCAATTTGCGACCAAGGCTGGATGTTTGGGCTTGAAGATGCCGGATTTGGCTTGAGTTTGCATGGGGTGAGTTGGCATAATGGGCTGAGCGGCTATATGTGGAGTAGGAGCAGTCTGAACGGATGACGGTGGCGAGTCAGGCCCAGTGCCATTTTCGATTGTAGAGGCAGGCAACAGTGCTTTGTGGGCTGAAGGAATAGGATCAACAGATGGTTCTTCACAAAGATGGCAGGGCCCCTGTGAGGAAATGAGTGGAATTTGAACTGAAGTAGTCAGAGTTGATGCAGGTGGGCCGATAGTGACTTCATTAAGCTCAATAAAGGTACTGAACTCGAGATTAGTGATGGGCTGAGGAGATGACCCATTTGCATACAGAGAATATGTTTCATCAAATTTGGCATGGCCTGTTATAAAGATGCGCGAGGTAGATGCGTCCAAACATCAGAAGCCTTTGCGATTTGAACTATAGCCAATAAATATGCATGCTCGACTTCTGGCTTCAAATTTATTTTGCATGTAATCTCAAAGACATGGATAAACACGACACCCAAACGGATGAAAATTGCTATAAAGTGGCGATGAACCGAATAAGAATTGATAGGGTGACTCATTATTAAGTACTCTAGTAGGAAAATGATTGATAGTGAAGATGGAAGCGGAGAAAGCATCATACCAATATGACATGGTCATGTGAGAGTGAAATAACATTGTCAAACCCATTTCTGTGATGTGGCGATGTTTCCGTTCAACTCTTCCATTTTGAGCCGAGGTATATGGGCATGATAGTTGATGATGTATCCCATGAGAATGAGGATGTTGTTGAAACCGATGACTTGTAAATTCTGCTCCACCATCACTATGGAATATTTTTATTTTACGTGAGAGTTTATTTTCAACAAACAAGTGGAATCGCACAAAAATCTCATAAGAGTCGAATTTTAACCTCATGGGATAAATCCACGAAAACCTAGAACAATCATCAACAAAAATAATATAATATTTATACCCATCAACAGAATGAAGAGGAGCCGAACCCCAAACATCATAGTGGATCATATCTAAAGGTTCAGTCGCATGTCTAAAATCAACCTCAAATGGCAATCGATGGCTCTTAGCTAATTGGCATGGAGAACATAATGTAGGATCATGTAATAATGATGAAACTGACAAAAAAACCTTGTTCATTCAAAATAGAGACAATATTATGGCTAACATGTCCCAAGCAATGGTGCCAAAACAGAATGAGATTAGGAACAACAAGAACATCGTGCAGTTTAATAGTCGGTGTAACAGAATGAGACCCCTTGTGAGAAATTGACAAATTTGTGCCGTTTCCGACAACAACACGAGAATTACCATTATATGGAGCAACAAAATCAATATGGGACGCATCAGACGTCATGTGAGCAGATTCACCGGAATCTATATACCAATCGGAAGCATTCGGAGCAGCAAGCGAACATGAGGCATTAAACCCCTCTACTAAATTGGCGTCGTGGGCAGAAGCAGTAGCATACCTCTGACGACAGTGGTCGACTCGATGTCCATCATTACCACCATAAATTTGACATATAGGAATGTAACGTTGTTTGCCACGTCCTCGACCGATGCCACGACCTTGACCACCGCATCTTCCTTGATGATAGCTGCTGCCACCGCCTCTGTTTTAAGAGTAGCTACTGCCTCTCTTGTGATGTTGACGCCCACGTACCTAGGTAGAAGGACGGACATGGACAGCAAAGGTTGCCTGAGTCGGAGTTCCAGTCTCTAGAGAGTTTTGAAAGAGTTCAAAACTATCGGCGCGTGACACTACTTCCGTGAGTGTAGGCAAAGTTTGAGTGATAATTGAGCAGCAGAGAAAGAGAAGAAGACTGCCCCCAATCCTCTAAGATACCAATGAATTTTAACCATGTCGTCAACCGATTTACCAATTACAGCCAATTGATCACAAATCGCCTTAAAGGCGCTGGAGTATTCCTTGAGGGATTTGGATCCTTTCTTCAAGGTATGAAGATCCTCCCGTAAATCGATTTCATGATATGTCGAGGTGTGACTGAATACCGATTGAAGTACCTCCAAAACTTCACGAGCCGTGTTGCAACCAACAACAACGACCATCGCCTCCTCCGTAAGTGAAGAGAAAAGGAGCATACAAATTAATTGGTCAGATTGCGCCGTAACAGGAGAGCAGAAGCCATCCAAATATTTGAGTAGATTCTGGGATTGGAGAAGAGGCATAACTTGGCTTTTCCACAGTAGATAGTTGGAGGAGGAAAGCTTGATAGTTAGCAGATGAACCAAGGTGGAAAAAGGGAGGGAGGAGAAAGATTTATCACCACCAGATGTGGTGGTTGTGGTGGTAGGACGTGACAGGGAAGAAGGAGCCATGAGGCTCAATTGAGGGGTTTTAACCAAGTTGGTCTTCTGATACCATGTAAAGCAAATTAATCTCACCACACAATCGGTGGTTTTCTGTTGTATATTATTTATAATGAAGGTTTACAAACAATACAATCTTTACAAGATAATGATAAAGGAAAGATATATACAATCCTAATATAAAAGATATGGAGAGATATTAGAGAATATCTCAACAGATATATGCACTCCTTAATTTACGTCAATACCAAGTTCCATTCCTTGTGAGAGCATGATATTAAACTCTTATAGGTTTGCTCTAGTTGTCGTCTAAAACAGCTTCCTTGACAGATTTTGGTTCTTTTGGTTCAAGCAAGTTGCCAGAATAGATTTTGGGCTTATGTATGCCTGCTTTGGATCTAGTTATCATATGAAGAGGTGGTGATTGTTGTGGTACGATATTGGTGTGGGTGTTTGGTGAGGAATGAGCTGAGTGAGGACGGATTTGGCTTCTTACAGGTGAGTGTGATGGATTTATTTGATGAAAATTATCAAAATAATGTTCAAAGAGTGAGTTTTCTGGTGAATCTAGCTCACTCGGATGGTCTAGATGTAACACCTGTAAAATATTCTTCTTATTATTATATTGAGCTCTATTTTATTTTAGGGCCAAATTATATTGGTTTCAAGTTATTTCATAGTATATTATTGGAGCCCATGTTCTAGAACCAAAGCCCAAGCCCATATTTCTCCTTAAGGAACAAGAAAATAATTTCCTATTCTATTTGGGAGTCCTAAAACCCTAAGAATATAGCTATATATATATATGAGATTCATGTCATAAATCAAAATTACAACCCAAAGCATCTACTTTTCCACTAAATTTTCATCCCAAATTTTCAAAAGCCTCAACCAAACCCTTAATTCTCAAAATCTAAATCCTTTATATATCATTCATGCCCAAGTGGATAGGAGAAGGAGGCTAGTGAAGGCTAAGGACAATAGGACAACATGCATCGACATACTTCATTTTTCAAGGTGGGGATTCTATCTATTCAATGGGCTATGTTTGTTTATTTTAAATGCCATGATTGTGATGTTAATGTCTAAGCGCAACATTCCATAAGCAACATGTTACATGCTATGTTATGATATGCTTTGTGCCTGTGCTATACTATGCTCAAGATGCAACATGTTATTCGCTATGCTATGTTATGCTTCGTGTTGTGCTATGCTATGCTCAACAGGCTACATGTTATTCGTTATGCTATGATATGCTTTGTACTGTGCTATGCTACGCTCAACAAGCAACAGGTTTACCATTTTGGTGAACATCTATTTTACAGTGTGTTGTATGCTTTCATTAATTTTGCATGATTTATATTTAAGGTCGACAAACATGTCCCCACTGAGCTCGTGGCTTGCTCACCCCATTATATTTTTTCCAATTTTTTCGGGTTATTTGGAGCCTGGTCGTGGTACGAGGAGGCGGTGGATGCTATTGGTCAAATGTTTTAAATTTTCTATTCTACTCGAGTCTAAAACTATTTCCCATGACGTTTAAAAAAACTTTTACTAGAGTTTAGAATTTATATTTCAAGTTATATTCCAATTACGCTTCCGCCAAAATATTATATTCTATAGAATGTTTTATTATTATTTAAGTTATGTTTCAAATTGGGTAAAGAAATTTTATACTTTTAGTTGAAAATATGTGATGTAGCTCATATCCCGTCAAAAATGTATTTTATTTAATGTTACAAAAATTAGGGTGTGATAGTATGGTATCAGAGCAATGATCTTGCTGACCTGTTATAGTTTCTTTTCAAAATGGGTCAAATTCTTTGTTATAAATGAGTCAAATTTTTGTACAAGAGTCAGTGTTGTAACTATAGTCATCCACCTCCGCCATACCGCGCCAGTTCCAGCAATAGGTACGCTATGTTACAATCCAACAACTATGCTACTTCTATAGTTAATTTTTTTCAAAAGTCCTATTATTCATGCATACATATCATACTAGCTAAAATGACTAGTACCAATTATATGGAAGTTAGAGGATAGTGATTTATATGGTCAAATTAGGAATAACACGAACATATTTGTAGGGCAGTCAAACCAAGTTTTGCTTACTAAATTTTGAGGACAAATTTTTTCTAAGAGAGGTAGTTTATAACACCCGTAAAATATTATTATTATTATTATATTGAGGTCTATTTTATTTTAGGGTCTAATTATATTGGTTTCAAGTTATTTAATTTCATAGTCTATTATTAGAGCCCATGTTCTAGAACCAAAGCCCAAGCCCATATTTCTCCTTAAGGAACAAGAAAACAATTTTCTATTCTATTTAGGAGTCCTAGAACCCTAAGAATATAGCTATATATATATATGATATTAATGTCATAAATAAAAATTACAACCCAAAGCATCTACTTTTCCACTAAATTTTCATCCCAAATTTCCAAAAGCCTCTACCAAACCCTTAATTCCCAAAATTCAAATCCTATATATATCATTCATGCCCAAGTGGATAGGAGAAGGAGGCTAGCGAAGGCTGAGAACAATAGGACAACATGCATCTACATACTTCATTTTTTCAAGGTGGGGATTCTATCTATTCCATGGGCTATGATTGTTTATTTTAAAATACGTTGATTGTGCTATTAATGTCTGAGCGCTATAGGCTATATGTTACATTCTATGTTATGTTATGCTTTGTGTTGTGCTATACTATGCTCAAGATGCAACATGTCATTCGCTATGCTATGCTATGTTTCGTGTTATGCTATACTCAACAGACTACAAGTTATTCGCTATGATATGCTATGCTTTGTGCTGTGCTATGCTACGGTCAACAGGCAACATGTTTACCATTTTGGTGAACATCTATTTTACAGTGTGTTGTATGCTTTCATTGATTTTGCATGATTTATATTTAAAGTCGACAAACACGTCCCCACTGAGCTCCTGGCTTGCTCACCCCATTATATTTTTCCAGTTTCTTCAGGTCATTTGGAGCCTGGTCGTGGTACGAGGAGGCGGTGGATGCTATTGGTCAAAGATTTTAAATTTTCTATTTTATTCTAGTCTAAATCTATTTCCTATGATGTTTAAAAAAAGAGACTTTCACTAGAGTTTAGAATTTATATTTCGAGTCCTATTCCAATTACGCTTCCATCAAAATATTCTATTCTAGGGAATATTTTATTATTATTTAAGTTATGTTTCAAATTGGGTAAAGAAATTTTATACTTTTAGTTGAAAATATGTGACGTAGCTCATATCCCGTCAAAAATGTGTTTTATTTAATGTTACAAAAATTGGGGTGTGATAGTATGGTATCAGAACAATGTACCTTGTAACCCTTATAATGGTTACTATAACCAAGAAGGGTTGATGAAGCTGATATGAGCTCTAACTTATGCTTATGAAAGGCCTGATATGAGGGTAGCATAGGCATCCCAAAACTCTGAGTCTGTGGTAATCTTGTTTCTGATTGTAGAGAAGCTCTAGGGGGTCTTATACTCCATAGATTTCATAGGCAGTCTGTTTATAGTGTAAATAGCCTAAATAAATGCATCATCCCAGAAATGCACACATGTAGATGAGAATTTGCAAGAAGCGATAATCCCATCCCCTCTATATGCCTATGCTTCTTCTCAGCAACCCCATTTTGCTGAGGGGTATAAGGGCATGAAATCCTGTAATCTATTCCACTCTCTTGCACTACGTTTCTTAATCCCAAAAACTCACCTCCTCCGTCACTTTTGAGACACTTTAACTTAGAACCAAATTGATTCTCAATTAAGCTTTTAAAGTTGAGAAATGTAGTTTTGACTTCACTCTTAAGTTTCAACAGGTAATCTAGGTGAATTTAGTGCGGTGATCAATGAAACTTATGTAGTAAATGAATCTATTTCTTGATCTGGTGGGTGCAGGGCCCCATAGATCACTATGAACAAGCTGGAAAGGGTTGGTGTAGACAGTAGTAGAATCAGGGAAGGAGATTTATGACTTTTAGCTAACAGACAAGATTGACAAAAGGAATCAGATGATTCTTTCATTGAAACTGGATGATTACAATCTTGCAAAGCCCATTTTACAATATCATAGCTACTGTGACCTAATCGTTGGCGCCATAGATCTAGATAAGGGCTTTTACTTAGGGAAACAGAAAAAACATTGGAATGTAAACTAGAGCTAGAATACTTGAAACTGGAAACAGGTGCAGAAGATGATGGAGTGCTGTCCCTGCACTACCTATATACATCAGCTGTTCAAATTGATCATGGGGAAGGTACAACCACCTTGAGCTGCAAATCACAATAGCAGATTATAGGTAAGATCTTGTAAATCTTAAACAATTCAGGGATTTCTTAAAAAAGAAAACTTACAGGGATTTCTGGTAACAAGGGTGCCATATTCTTGCAAACAAGTGTGGTGCCTAACAAAGTAAAGGTTAAGCACATAAGATGCCCGTTTTCGGACATCATTCTTCTTGAAGTAGCAAGGACGACGAGGCGCTATAGGGCTACAATCTAGATGATATGCCGGTCTGGTGCAAGCCTGCTCTATGAAGCTCTGTAACCTTTGAGTAGATACATCGGCCCGAGCCACGCACCACGTCGCCACCTGCGTTGCCACCGGTTCATCAGAAAGAAAATGTGTACATATGGAGTTACCATGTAAATATATAGTGAAAAATTTATTTTATGCCTGTTAACCTTGCTCATGTCCAATTTATGCTCGTTAAGTTACATATTTTGTAAAACACTCTCTAATTCTTAATTTTGTCCAATTTCAAACTCGGCAGAATTTGATAATGCGGCAATCGGGCTTCCTACATGGTAAGTAAAACTAGGAGTGCCACACCAATAAATTAGGCATAAATTAGAACAAATTAAAAGTTCTCAAACCCATAAATTTAGAAGGCATATATTGGACAAAATCAAAAGTTGCAGAGCATTTTTTTTTTAATAAAAAAATCCATAAATTACTGAGCATAATTTGAATATGAACAAAGTTAATGGGTATAAATTGAAGTTTTTTTTACACATATATATGAAAAAATCTATTTTTGGTCATGTATGTTAGGTTGTTTAGAGAAAATCATGTATGTTACGTAGTAATAATTTTGGTCCATTATGATTTGATATTTGTCCAATCTACGGACATTCGACACTGGCAGCCATAAATGTTGCTAGAAAGTGTTTAATTTTGGTCTACTATGTTCAAAATCATGGCGCGCACGTGACACTTTCTGGCAATATTTTGAACTGCCGGAGTCGAATGTCCTTTTATTGAACAAATGTCAAAATACAGTGGACCAAAACTAAAGGTACCTAACATACAAGATTTACTTTAGAAAAGGCCTGACATATATGGTCAAAAATAGATTTTCCCCTATATATATAATATTTTAAATAACATGCATGATACTATTTTCATCAATTTAATTATTTAAATCACAGTATATAAGTGATAAATAATTTAACTGGGTTTGTCCTTGGAGGCGGCGGAGCAGGAGGACCAGCCGCCCGATGAGGAGGAGGTCGACGCATCTTTGGAGGCTTATTTCCAGCAAAGACATTACTGTACATAAATAAAAACAAGAATAACACTACTGTACTCAGTCTACCCATTCTTAATGTTTGACAATGGGTTTATGTATGAAGCTATTTTACATATCTTATATATAGATATAGACGTTTAACTAAGATAAGAGTAAAATTTATTTAGGATTAACATAAAGTTGTACTATTGTGTTTGGCAGAAAACATTATTTATTGTGTCGACTCTTTTTTGTACATGGGATATGAATCCAACATGCTTTACTAAAAGTTTTATTGTCACGAGTTCTATGATGATAAATGGAAATGGATCCTTCGTATTTTTTCTCCATCAATTTTCTTTTTTGTAAATCTCAGTGTGAAAGTGATGGAGATAAGATTAAAATATTTGATCATATCTATAATTATTTATTAGCTAGAATATATTACGTTTGATATAGTTTATTTTCTTAAAATTCTTTTGATTTGTTATCTTTTATCTATCAGGTAGTAATTTAATAATTAAGATCATAGATTTAGTAGGTTGATGAGATATTGTGAATATAAAATAGGATTCATTCGCAATTGTGTCTTTTTTAGTATTCTTAAAATTAACGAATTTAGACCTTGTGTGTCATTGTTTCTTCCACACTTCTGTATATATCAGTTGGTATCCAAGAGGCCAGTTACGATCCTCGATGATGGTTCTGAGGCGTCAAACATGTTATGATATTAATGATGATGAGCAGTCGTACAAAGATGCATCTTATGCCGATATGCCTACAATTAGATTTATTGGTTGATGAACCTGCTCAATTTCACAAGCAACGACATATTTTTTTTTTTTATCATGGTTGTTGAGTTGTTCGGCAATGCGTGACTAGAAGCCAATGAGCTGCTTGTCCATGGTCCCTGCAGCCGTGATCCAGATGTCGACGAATATGCTAGTTATGATGAACCGCTAATTTTTAATGACGAGAGTGCTCTCTTTCCCCCATCCAACATAAGTGAATTTTTCTTTGATGAAATTGGAGATAGTGGCTATAATGGCCCACTAATATTTGATGAGAAGATTGATAAGGCGATTATCCATGGTGATTATAAGCTAATATATGATAAGGAGATAAATATCAAGTCTGACGAGGATCAAAATATTTTTAAGGTAGTTGTCGATAGTAGTTATGATGTTCTGCCACTTTTCGACACATAACTAGCCAACCAATTTTTAGAGTCTTATAAATTATAATAATATTGTTAGGGTGAAATTACTTCTATCCAGTTTGTTGTTATGGTTGCTGCTTTTGCTGGTTCTGTTATTTTCAACTTTATGAAAGACTTTTCAGATGCTATTATTACTCTTTTCGTGCATGAGTACAAAGATATTCCAGCCCGTCTTCAAACATACGCGACTCGCACGATTTGAAGATGAATCGCTTTTAGAGAGACGCAAATGATGAAGATAAGATTGAAATGTTTGATTTTATCTATTATTTGTTAGAATATTTTAGATTTGATATAGTTTATTTTATAGAATATTTATTTTGATTTGTTATCTTATATTTATTAGGTAGTAATTTATTATAATTAAGATTCTAGATTTAGTCTACTAGTATACATAGGTGTTTTCATTATTGTATAGAGGGTTGATTTGATATTTTGGATATAAAATGAGTTTTCCCAATTGTATCTCTTTCTAGTATTCTTAGATTCAACCGAAAGAGACCTTGCACATTATTAATTATTTCTTCCACATTTCTGTCCATCAGAAAGTAACACATTATTTTATAAAGCGTATATAATCCATTGTTCTTCTTTAATATGTTATCTCATTTATATCTTTCTTTCTCCAAAACAATAATAGTATGTGATAAAGCATATAGGACCTTGCTTATATTTTATAAAGTGTATAGGACCTTGCGTATCATATTGTTAGTTTATAAAGCGTATATGTTTCATTGTAATAGTAGTACTAGTAATAATAATAATATTTTGTTTTGTCAATCTAATAAATAATATTAATTATATTTATTTCTAGAATAACCTAATACATCTAGTATTTCAGTTGGTTTTAGTTTCCTTGTTATAGGCGAAAATGCGCAGACTTGGATACCAAGAAATAAGAGTCCAGAGCATATCAACTTACTTGCACAAGAAAGATCTTTGAAGATCAAGGTTTTTGTTGAAGTAGGTTTTCTTGTTGAAGAAGGATTTTCGAGATTTCAGTCACTATCTTGTATAAAGAGAGTTAACCAGTTTTTTTCTTTATCAACAAATTTCTTACAACATCTTGAAGATTTTAAAATTATGAGTATCTTGAAGACCTTATCAAGATATATTTTCCATGCTTGAATATCTACAAGTTATCATTCGATGAAGGACTCAAGATTCATTCGGATTTAATGCAAGGTATGGCATACACGATCTTTTCATATAATACAAGATCTTTGAAGAGCCTGAAGATTTCGGATATGCATAAGAGGAAGGAGATCACATTAGGATATGAACCTAACTTGTTCTTCAAATTAACATTAGCATTCGAAGTTTATATATATGAGTGATCATAAAGGTTTTTGTAACACCCAGCACGAGAGCTTTTTAGAGATACCACTCTGAGTTTTTTTCTCTATATATTTTGAAACCATTGTAAACACGTTTTGCAGGTAGGTATGGAAATCTAGGGTGCTTCAAGAGAATGACAGATTGCGTACAAAACATCCAGAATGCTTTAGGAAGAAATAGTTATAATCACATATGGGAAGATCTTGCGAGCATAAGGAGGAATTTCGAGTGCAAAAATCCATTCAAGGGACTGGATGGTCAGATAGGTTATTAGAATGTTGCAATTGGATGACAAGAATCTTGTAATTAATGCTAGATCTAGCATTACTCTCTTAAATGAAAAATACCAACTCTGTCAATACTTTTGAAAAAAATAATTCTGTACGTACCTACTTATTTATCCAGACATGCGCTAATTTTTTTTAATAACCGAGATTTTAAGCTTGCAGCTAACTAATCTTCAGGAGTTCCTTTCAATTCATAAAAAACTGCCTTATATAAGCTCCAACGCCGCTACTGCACAAAGAAGCCGTCTCCAAATAATTGAATCATCCCCTGTCCATCAGAAATTTCTCCCTCTGTTCTATCTAGATTCCAGCATCTACATTATCACCTTATATCATGTTGTCATGTTCATTGTTTAACCATTTTAGATGTGCTACAGGAGACCAGAAATACATGACCTTAAGGAGGACATGAAAAAGCTCCTTAGAGCCTCCTCCTTGCCACTAAGACAAATGTTCGTTGATGATATGTGCTGATTCTATACTATTTATTGGATGTTACTGTATTTGGATGATCTATTGTACACTCAGCAAATGTGTAAAAGTAAGAAATAAATAGTAATTTAACTTCCATATAGTGTATGGTAAATCACTTGCTTGAATATTCAAATGGGTAGTATAAAATTTGTTCTGAAAATTTGCATATATTAATGTACATCCTGATTAGTGTCTCAAAACATCGTTGAAATTTGAAAGGGAGTTAAATATTTTATTTAAATTTTATAAAGTTGTATCTGGATATCCCACCCCAATTTTCGTAGCATTAAATAAAATATCATTGCTCTGATACCATACTGTCATACCCCAATTTTTGTAGCATTAAATAAAATATAATTTTGACGGGATGTGAGCTACATCACATAATTTTAACTTAGGAAGTAAAAT
>JAUEKW010089258.1:0-12588 GCA_032274785.1 Ajuga reptans
GACATAAAATAGGTTTTGTCAGTAAGCGTAGTGAGAAGAATAAAGTCCTGAGATACAAAGCTTACCTTGAAGCACAAAGTTTTCTCACAACGCCCTGGAATTGACTATGAGGAGATATACTCTCTCACAATGGACGTTACAACGGTCTACGGATAAGTTTTCAAATGATTAAAAATGCAGCATAGTAATGTGGTTACAACTCTTTGGGTATCTTATTTTTGAGATATGTTAAAGTGTGATGGACTTCTATTACCAATTCAAGTGACTCTTGACCATGGAGTGAATTTACAATATTATATTGAAATGTTCACTTTGATTCAATATCCATACGTAAATTGTATACCCGCCTGAGTGACTACTTAATGGGGAAGGGGAGAACAATTAACCTTACTTTTGCGTACTTATCAAGAAATTGGCAATTATAACAATATATGTCGATGTTATGAATATAATAGGTACTCTTAAAGAAATAAGAGAAGCCGTGAGATATTTGCTATTCGAATTTAAGATAAAAGATCATGGGAAAACTCGCACTATCTATATTTGAACTAGAAGATCGAGTTTGTGGAATATTAATTTCCCAGTTTGCATATATCCAAAAGATGATCAGACGATTACAAATGACATTGTAAACTCTAAAGAAAATGTTAAATGCTCTCATACAAAGAGACAAAGATGACTACAATTGAAACTGTAACTCCCAAAGAAAATGTTGAAGCTACCCTCTTACTTAAAATACCAAATACCACTTTAGTTGGTTCTATTGGTGTTGATTGGCCAACATATAGGTCATTACTAAACTGGTTATGTAGTATCACAAGGAAGACGAAATTTTGAAGATCAACTAGCCACAACTCCGCTAACTACCTCATCAAATCATTCAAAGATTGCCCTACATGAAGAAATTCATTGGTTATGCTCAAACTCTAGCGACTTGAATTCTACCAGTAAAGAGTCTACCGATGTTTATGAAGACAATGCAGTTTGCAACAAGAAGATGAAACTAAGCTACATCACCGATGATAATACGAAGATATCACCGAAGTTTTCTATAACCAACAACCACATGCTATCCTCATGATTTATATAAAATCGAGGAGGCAAAGACTTTCAAAACTCTCATGATAGATGTATGTATCATATGAGAGGTGTAGACTTCAAGGGGAGTCTTAACATAGGTGCGTTGCACTCTTTTTCCCTTCGACGAATGTTTATTTTTTCCACTGGGTTTTGTTACTTGACAATGTTTTTAACGAGGCAACAAGTTATGCACCATTCACCTTTTGATTTGGCACATGGGGGAGTGTTGAAGGAAAAATACATTTAATGTGCCTTTATCAAAAGTAACTGATGAGGGACAATATAGATAATTACTATCTTTTGTGTATTTATGGAGCCCTGTATTTGACACCCTATATAAAGGGGATCTTTGATGAATAAAATAACCATAATTTGATGTGACTCTCTTCTCTCTGTCTTGTTTACTTTTCATTTTTCCTACAACGGTTTCCTATTTGTACTTCGTTATTTGTTGATTTGACTTATTCAATTATATGTATACATTATAAAATTAAATATTTTAGGTTTTTATTTTAACTGATAATATGAGATGTTGACTTTTGAAATAACACTTTTTTTTAGAATAAAAATAGATTTTGAGATATGATTCTTTGTATGGATGGATAGAGTATGAAATAATGTTTACCCCTTAAGTTTAGTTTAGATGTTTTTGTTCCGAAGTAGATTTTGTTCCAGAATCTAGGGAAGTAGAAAACATGACGTCTCTCTTTGTTAATTTATTAACCATTTTTTTCCTTTTTCGAAAGGTGATTTGTTAACCTATTAATCATCTATAAGTTAACATTTAAGTTAATTAAACAAAAAATTTGAGAAAACATTGTTTCATGTGTGTCATACTCAAATGCACTACAAAAGGGACTTGATTATCGAGAAAACCTTTTCTTACATTCTTTTCTATTTTGATAAGAAGCACCCTCTAAATGATCATGCTTCATGATCGATTCTCAATATACAAAAAGGACTATTTAGTCTTCAACGTACAGTCTCTAAGACAGATTGTTGTAAATGTTCACTCTAAGACAGATTGTTGTAAATGTTCACTCCTACGATACACGAGAGAGAATATATTATATTATAAAAATGTGCTAAAATTATACTTTAGGTAATGTATACAAGTCACTATTTACTTAGGAAAATTTATATTTAGACTTTCATGTTGCAAAACTAGAATTGTGGTAGGAGCTCGAGCCTCATTTTGAGTATGTAACAATTTGAAGATAAGACTAGTTCACTGCTCAGAAGGAAGACACAACAAACAATAAACATGAAACAATCAGAGTCTACTGATGTAAGCAAGGAAATGTTACAGGGATTGTAAACAAGCAAATCTACAACAGACAAGACAACAAGTCACCCTAGGACTCAAAGTATAGAAGTCAGTTCATTTCAAATTGGAAAGAGCTCGTAGAGACAAGCATCAAGCTTGTACCTGTTACCCAATGATAGAAGACCACGAAGACTGACAAGAGCTGAAAAAAACTATTGACCTATAACCTAAGTACTGACAACTTGCAGCTAGAAGACAACCAACAGCTAACAGCCGGATATATGCATTAAATTTGCGAGATTCTGTTATTATTCAACGAACATATTCTCCATTTATAAATTTGAGGACTTGAAGGTTGAGAAGACACTAATGACCAGTTCTGAAATTGTACAAGCTACATTATATGGACTTTGAGGATTCAGCAAGAAGATTTTTGAAAGAGAATAGTAGCATAGATTAGTCTTCCGAGTATAGGCTAATGTAGAATTGCAGGCAGCTAGTTGAGACTTGTGTGCTTGAGTCCTAACAATTTTAGTGAATTTCTCTCAATGAAGATAATAGAATGAATGTAGAAGGATTACACCACTTTCAAACCACTATAACATTTGTGTGATTTATTTACTGTTTTCCATGTTCATCACACACGCACCACTATAATTAGTTACATGCATTGTTTTGAAACTGTTATATTTATCCACTGCAAGAGCTCTAGGTTTCAGCACACTATAAATTTCAATTCAACAATTAGTTGTATACTTACTGTTAAATAGAAACTTACTGTTGTTAGCTCTACTGTAAGAAGTATATCTTACAACCAACAACAAAGAAACCATATTATCTAAAAAAGAAAGAGAAAAAATTAGAAGTTTATTCACCTCCCTTCTAATAAAATTCTATAACGGGATCAATAAGTGGTAGCAAAACCGTTGGATTAACACACAATAATTTTGGTAACAGACCCAGACCCATCGCAATCCATAAAAAATCATTTAGAACTTTTTAATCATACAGCATGAATTCATCTTCTATGGAGGATTATGATGGCTAATGTATAGAATGCAGGCACACCTGTTGGCCAATGTGGACTACAATTGAAGATGTACCACCCAAGATCATGAAGGCTAACGATGCTGCATGAAGAGAGGAGGAACCTGAAGTCGCCGTAGTGGAAAGACAGGCAAAACTTGGATAATGCGAAAAATTACCTCTTAAATTAGTCTTGCCTGCGCCTCGAGTGTCGATGCCAAGTGAATACTGAGACATTCTAAATTAAAATCATGAATCAAAGACTCAAATTAAGACAAGACAAATCAAGGTGGTAATTCTGAAGAGCAGTGTTGCCCAGACAATGCACAACTAATCTCTTACTCTCTCTCTCCCTCTCTAAAATACAGAAAACCTCACATCAATTACATTACAATCACACACAAAAGTACAACCTCAGTTTGTACAAAATCAAAGACCTGTCACATTATGATGCAGCGACTTGGTTCCTCTGATGCTTGTGTGGGGACTTGCTGGTACCTATTTGACTCCGATGGGTTGTATGTAAATTCTGAGGTATCCAGACCGTACTGTTACACAAGCACCAAATCAGTAAAATGAGACCCCGTACTTTACAATAGTACTCGAGAAATTACTTGATACCACTAAAAGTTTAATAAATAACACTGCACAAGAAGATAGTCCCAGTGACCACAAAAGGATGAATTGCTACAGTAAGGAGTCCGAAGCAAATAACATACATTCCCAACATAAGTGCAGACACGGTGTGAATAACCTTATTCTACTCTTGGAACCCAAATAAGTAATACCCACTTATTATTAAGTTACAAAGGAAACATCAATATGACAGTAACATAAGGTTTAACATGCATCTATATCTCAAGATTTCCCATGTTCAAGTTGATGCAGTATTGGGACCCTCTAAATATTACTCCATCCGCCTCACAAAGATAACCCCATATTCCTTTTTGGATATCTCAAAAAGATGGGGAAATATCAAATGCTCCTTTTTCTAATATACCCCTACTAAATGATTAATTGAAATTACCTTTTATATTTAATTTACTTTAGTTCACCGTATTAAATAAGGTTATAGTAGAAATTTCCACGTATATTAAATGAATTTCTCAATATGTGCGAAAATTGGAAATGAACTATCTTCGTGAAACGGGTGGTAGTAAATAATTATTCTTTTTTGACATAGTAAAATTAGAAATAAACACATGATAAGAATGGAAGATCATTATTTTCTCCCACTCGTGTTTAAAGTTCTACATCCAAGAAGTACTTTGTTTTAACTTTTAAAAGAAACCTAGTTATTTTTAGTCATGTTTCCTTCTTAACAAAATAACAAATGTTTGCTTATTCATTTTTCCATAAAAAGAGAATGATAAATGCTTGTCATGTTTTTTATTTAGTGGGGTAGGCTTTATGGAGGAAATGCATATTCTACACATAACTCCACTTTCAAAAGCATATTGTTCCCACTTCCTTGGTGTGATCCCAAATATGGCTTCATACGTAAGATAACTTCTCATCAAACATTATCAGATCCTTTCACACAACTATTAGTTCTGATGAAAATACTGTTGCACACAAACTTTTCACTATAGTTATCATCCAAACTTGCTAAGGTAAAAAGAAGAAGTATAATGAGACAGCAACTATATTCTTATATATTCATGCCCTACGACTTGCACGAACACATCATTCTTTTGATTAATGAATGTTATCAAATGATTGTAAGTTACTGAAATTTGATCAACTTTAAGGCCCATTGTCCTAGATTTATCAATCTTTTTCCCCTATTGGGACATCTGAAAATAGACATTCTAAAGCTCTGTGCCAAGTGATGATGGAGACTACCGCACTTTGTTTAACTTTTTGCAAATTAGCTTTCAGTTGAACTTGAGGCACTAGCATATGACGTAACTGGTAAAAAATTTAATCTGACAAGCATAACTGGATATTACTGCTACCATGACTGGTCTGGTCTAGTATTCTTTTCTCTCATATGATACCAGAATAAGTAGAAACAAATTACCTTTATCCCACTCAATAACATCCAAAAATGTAACCATTAATTTTAGATGAAAATAGATTAGCGTTTACTTTGAAGATAAGATTGAATACCTAATGTGAAATCAAAAGAAGCTTCAAAGATCTTCAAAGAAGACTTAAAAATCTTCTCATATCTCTCCATAAAAACCTATAAACTCATAGGCATCTTATTCTTGAGATTATAAGCTCTTTTCCTATATTTTGTCAAAAATAATTTACTTATATTTTAAAATATGTTGGAATCATTTAACCAGCTCAAAGATGTTTTTTCAACAAAATAAGCTAGACTGGAAACATCTTTTACAACTCAAAACTTACCAAAACTAATTAAGTAAACTCAAACCTGCTACATGTAGAAACCCAATAAAACACTCCATAAAACTACAACCAACACTCGTTACTTTTCTGAAAAGGTTTATCACTCTTCTTAATTAGCTCTGCATCGAAGTAGCTACATAGCTATAGCTCTAAGCATTAATGACCTTCATATAATAGTTTCCCTACTTCATATTTCTTGGTTTCTTTTTTCATTTCCTTTTTTAATAAAGCATCTATTTAGAAATTTACTAGTATGACATCTTAACTACTGCACAAAGCGGTAAGCATCAACAAGTAATATGTATTGAATTTTAAAAAGGATATTTCCACAGGCAGAAAATGTATTACTTGATGCCAAAAAAAAAGGTGAATTGAGGATTTTTTTCACCTTTTCCCTCATACGGGCACTCCAAGCATCATTCCTGCTTGGGCGTTGATCTAGGGTACCAGCAACAGGGACGCCATTGGCGGGAGCAGCTGGTCGATTTATGAGCGGTTGCCGGATCTGTTGCCTGGGGCCACCTATATACTCTTCATCACTATCATAATCAGCTGGTCTATTTGCAGCCCTCACAATAAGTGCTAACAAAAATACAAGTGCCTGCAGTTGTATAGGGAGTTCATAAAAACGAAACTAGCTAAATGGATAAAGCAACTAAATACACAATTTGTTAACTGACCCCCAATGACATCTCTAATTCCTGACATAAGAAACAAACTTCTCACTGTTCAATAGGCAAATACCATGAAAAGAAGATATGTTAACTTAGCTGAACACGAAAGCAAGATATTGGTGCCAATTTACTTTTATATTCTACATAGCTCTGGTTTTGAACTTGTGTAACCAACCCCTGTAGCACAGATAACATAACTGTTTGATAACCAGTGTTGCGGAATACACAGGGCACAAGATCACCTAGGCCGTAGGTAACCCTGTTCTCCATAGTCCATAGTATACTTTTTATGTCCAGAGTAATTGTAGCTACTTTTGACAATGTAAATCTGATATTTAAGGTAATTTCTATAGGTTGAAACAGATAAGGGATTCAAGCTCACTTAAAGGCTGTCTTGAAGACATTAACATAATCTGATTCATTTTAATTTTCATTAAATATCAAAATCAATATAAAAAACCCATTAAAATCTGAAGGTTTTGGCATATTGTTAAACATTGGCTCAAAACGATGTTAAAAGGGGGAAAAGAGAAACATTTATATGGCCATGCGGCCAGGCGCCATGGTGCACAGAGTCGCACGGCTCTGAATTCTTTTCAGCATGGGCCACATGATGCGCCTAAGTCGGGGCATTTTCAGTTCGATCTAGGGCCTCCTAGGGAGTAGGCAGCCGCCTAGATTGATTTTCACAACACCGTTAAAACACGAGTCATGACTCATGAACATGCATACTTCTTCAATTCTAGAGTCGAATTCAGTATGATACATGGATATGTACAAATAGCTAAAATCTCTAGGAGTACAGGGGAAGAACTCCATGGCTCCCATAACTGAACATTTACATGTAAGGACAATACTTAGTGAGGCGGAGATTTTATATGCACATAAGCATTCTCATTGACATGTGAGCACATCACAACGAGAAAAACACACTGTAACCTTACCTGAAGTATAACTGCACCAAGAGCCACCCATTTGATAATTTTCCAGTGCTTCTCCAGAAAGTTATATATCATATCAAAATTCCCAGTTTTGTCAATAGGAATTTCCTGTTCATTTTCTGGCTATTAGACTCACCGAGTATAGCTTCAGATCAAAACCTAGCAGTCACATTCTGACTAACCTCTTTCCAGCTTTTGTCAAAAAATATGAAGGCAGCCAATCCCAGCTCCACCAGTATCAGCAAGATCACTAGTACTGAGAACTTAAATATCTTAAGGAACACAACCATCATCATTACACAGAAATAATGTGTCCACAATCTTAAATAAATTTATACAACAGATAGCAGAAACAAAATATATAAAGGTCATTTTGTTTTCTCTAAGCAACGAAAATATCGACAACAGTTTTTCCAAAAGTAATCAAGGTGACATTGACTTAGTTTAAAAAAAACAAAGGTGATTCACATTGACCAAAAGAGCTTGCAGATCCAAGGACATCACATGAGATCAACTTTGTCAATAACCTATAACAGGTTAAGTTAAGTATCCAGTTAAACTTACAACAAACACCTGCTATAATGCGGCACACAGTTAAACAATCAGATTATAACAAGGATACACAAGTCAGACAGCACCCATTCCTTGTAGCTGTCCCAATGCAACCACAACAAGCAATGAAAAGAACGATGATACCAAGGCCAGTGAAGAGATAAATAAACCTGCAATTGGTGCTTGGAGGTTAGCACAATCATTACTGGAAATATCAACTATGCGGAGGATAAATACTTCTTCCTCGTTCTTGCTTGAAAGAGGGAACAAGCTATAAGAAGCTTAAATACGCCAAATGGCTTCCCTTTCAACCAACAAATAAAAATAGTCCATTCATTTAACATTTTAACTCTACTGACACATTTAGGCTTCAGATAACTACAACAAATGATAGATATGGCTTGCTTACAGCCAGTAAGATAATTCAAATCATTGTCAAAGATAATTCTTCTCGCTTATTTACACTATCTGACATGTTTTTCTTGACAGTACTAAAAATTGCACCTCCCCAGGGGGTTGGGGGCGTGAATCAAAAACGTTGCAAGAGCACGAAGTAGAAAGAAAGAAATAGTTTGTCTTTTCAGTTTTCCAAATAGGTTGAAAACCCATCAAACACAGGAAATCTTCTAAACTGGACAAGATAAGGCAATTTGTATACACTCAGATAATTCAAATCATTACCAGAGAAGATATTAGTTCTGGCTTATTCACACAATCCAACAGCCTCTGTTCAACAATAGTAAATATGTGCCTTCCCCAGCACCCATGAAATCACAAACATCGCAAAAGTCCAAAGCAGTAAGAGGGAAATAGTCTGTCATTTTAGTTTTCCAAATAAGTTGAAAACCCATCAAACACTAAACTGAACATGATAAGACTATTGTTTCTAAATTATAACCAGTATAGAAAAGGTGCCCCTCACCACCCCTAAAAGCTTGTATACCCCAATACCAGATGTAGAAAGACACAAGAAGTTTGTGGTTTAAGTTCTCCAAATCAGAACTTGCATCGTCAACATTGAAAAACCATCAAGATGCAGCCAATCATCTATATTGTGAAGGATAAGACAATAGAGTACTCATCATCATCATCGACAAAGCCCACTCCCACTATTGCGAGCTCAGCCAACAATATATTTGTTTTGCAAGCTACGCTGCCTTCCCACATACAATCACTTGATCCAATTATCGAATGGCTTCCTTAGCCACTTACATCAAAGTTTTCAACAGCTTGCCCTCCTACACCTACTGCTAATCTGCCAATCATTCATCAAATTGGAGCACTTAGTCTATCTAACCATGCTATACATCTTCTCTCACCTTATCCTCTCACAAGGCTTCACCTATATAGCTCATAAGTCATAACCATTTCATTACTAATTCTATCCTTGCATGTTTTTCCCAACCTCCATTTTAACAAGCATATCTTTGCTACTGCCATCTTATAAACATGTTATCCTGTAGTGCCCCCCAACATTTGATACATCCCTTTCAATCTCGTCAGCATCTTCCCATCACATAGATCTTCATAGTGGCTCTCCTTCATGCCTCATTTCAGAGGGAACCTCAAAGTGGCTCTATTTTATTATATTCCATCCATATTCCAATTCCATTCATTTAATACCCCCGGTGTCATTGACATAATAGATGTCGTTTCTAGCCTCTTTCTATTTCTTTTCCATATATGGAAAGTTCAAAAATCATCAGATAATAATCCAAAAATTGCAATAGAAAAGAAAAGGGGGAGGATAAAAGGGAGTTTTTGATGATTCTTCAATTTTTATCTATGACATCCTCCATTCATCCAACCTGCTTCAATCATATGGTCTTTTTTTTCAATAATTAAACCTAAATAGCGAAAAGATACACGTCCTGAGACTTCCCCGCCGTCAATCTCAATAGGGTTACCTTTCTTCAACAGTCAGGATCAAAATTACAGGTTAGACTCGCAACATTACATAGTATTAGTAGCTTAATTCAGGAACAAGAAAAGTAAAAAGCAAAATTCAAACATTACATAAGGAATCTTTTACGCTTGACAATAATCTAATGCGACAGAAACTGCTCCATTGTTACTATAGATAATAACTCAATTTATAGAGAAATCAACCTCCCCATGAAAATCAAGGAAAAACATCAATCCGAACATGTCTAAGCGTACACATGTTTTTTATTTTTTTTTATAAGAAACATTAATTTATAAAAAAATCGGATAGTTAGAAGGAGATTACAAAGGGAAGAGGTTTCCCAATCGATCCTCTAAACTCTTCCTAAGGAATTACCTAAGCGTACTCAATAAAACAAAAGTAATGCAAATCCAGAGTTGTAACTGATGTCAACAAAAAAGTGATGCAAATCCCAGAGTCCTCAGAGATGTTATTATTTAACATAATACATTTTTGTATAAAGAAAAATAGATGCAGTAGCAGGATATATTTGATAAATTATTTATAACCCATCCTAATGCATATAAAGAGAATCAAGGCAGTAATGTAAATGCGGGTCATTCTGCATACCATGCCTTGGGCAGTTTGTCAAAAATGTTATCAGTCAAAGGTACAGAAACTAGCATTGGCCGACCTAGCTGTACAAACTCCCCACTTGAAGGGGGAATGGGCATGTCCTCGTCAGTTGAAGCAGCATTCTTATACTCCACAAAGAGGTATACTCCATAACCAATCATGGCCAAGCCCACAAGAATTAACAAGAAGTTCAAAACCTTCAAGAGGCACTCCCAGAATCCCCTACACGCCATTTTCTACAATAACCACAACACGAGCCCTTATATACACTCTTCAATGAAATTGCCTTTTCTGATTCACAACTCAACCCCTAGGTTTCCTGCAAAGTAATCCCCCAGATTAATTATTGTGTTAAATCAATCAATAAATAAATATGTAGGAATTTATGGAAATTGATTGTATCTCAGTTGGTTGAGCATCTTGTAACCCATGTCGTGGCTAGGGATGAATTCCCACCGACCTCACTCCTACGAGGATTTGTACTAAAAAAAAAGGTAGAGGAATTTACAGGAAGCACACAGAAATGGGTGAATTCTTTACAGCATGTAAATAGGTATCTATCGATACAAAAGTTTCTTTCCAATTCTGAGGCAGTTAAATTCTTAACAATTATAGAGATTATGTTACTGATACAAACATAGAAAGGAAAACAAAATTGCTGAATCGGAAATATCGAGAGACAACACATTCAAATTCTCCATCAACGGTGTGAATTTCGTGCGACGATTAAATAATAATTTTAGCAATAGTTGAAAGGAGAAAAGAAAACGAGAAACCTAAAACAAGGAGAAAACAAACATGAGGGAGAGAGATATTGAGAGCTCTAACACAGTAATTGCAGATGAGAGCGACCGGAGAAGGAGAGAGAGAACCCGATGATGAGCGGTGGAAAGTAGTAGGGTCAAACTGGCTTTTGTGTTGCCACCATTAATTTGTCTAGAGAGAGATACCACATTTTTATTTCAATATTTCAATATGAAGAATAAATCATCCAAAATCGACATCAGGATCGGGATGTCCAGCTGGAAAGCATTACCGTCGAGTATTAGCAATCTTACTTAATAATAAAATACAACTGTTTATAAATAGTAATTTAAACACTTTTTGTCTAAAATCACATTATATTTCAAGTATGACGCTAGTTATGTTAAATTGGTGATTGATTGCTAATCACTCATAATTAGTATATATATATTTATAGACGGATTCGCTCCAAATCTCAATCAATCAGTGCAAATCTGACTAAAATATAGAATTTTCCAGCAAGCTATGTCAAAACTTGTCAATTATAAGAATAATACATCTATCACTATAAATTTACCAAATTTAACCAAATCAGCAAAAATTGAAGACTAATGGCCGATTTCATATATAAGGAATTGTCTCAACCAATCAGTGCAAATCTTAGCAAAATATGAAATTTTCCAACAATTTAAGTCAAAACTTACCCAATATAAGAATAGCACATTAATCACTATAAATTTACCAAATTTAACCACAATCAAATCTTCTCAAATTGACATATAATTTAAATTTAATTGTTTCACATATATGGAAATCAATTCAAATAATCTCAAAAAATTAAAAAAAAAATATGCGTTGATTTATAGTTAATCTTCCATAGCAGGATTTTCAAGCCAATATGCATATCCAATTTTTATAGCTCATTTCCATCGCCAATTTCTGTCGCATTATGATGGCACCTGTTAGTATATTTATCATACTTAACGAAGGTTTCTTACATCGACGCATCATTACTATGCATATATAAATGCTCACCATTCTTGCATCATAAGCATCAGCACGAAACCCTCCCGAATTCAGGACATTGAGAAAAATAACACATAACACAATCTGCAATGGCTTCTCAAAGTGTCAATTCCCGAATCCCGACCAGAAAAATAAAAAAATATTGTTAGCAGTCTTCAAGTCATTTGATGCGTACGACTTTTCCGTAAGTTTTTTTTCTTATTGAATTTTTCTTTACAGATTATCTTAATATATAATAAAATGGAACCCTCTATAAAATGAAACCCCATATTAGCTGAGGTTCAAAAACCAAATATATAATTACATATTTTATTATATTTTATTTTTATTTAATATTTTATTACATTATAACTATATAATTGTATCAATTTTTATTATATACTCGCGATTATATTTACA
>JAUEKW010089369.1:0-12588 GCA_032274785.1 Ajuga reptans
ACTTCCTTCGCTACTTTGTTCCATAATGACAGAGAAAACGGGCAGCTAAGGAAGAGATGGTTCAGATTTTCTGATTCGTTTCTACACAGTACACACCAATTGGGGGAAAGGGCGAAACTGCCTAGGCGCTTCTGGATGACATCGCATGTTGGCAGCTTGCCGAGTGCCAGCAGCCATGAGAACACTTGAACCTTTTTAGGAGCTGGAGAATTCCATATTGGTTTGAGCCACTGAACTTGGAGAGAGGGATCTGTCGGGAAGAGAGAATGTGGTCTTATTAAACCCCTTCTCACCTCAGAAGTTAATCTGAAACTTTTATTGTATTATTGTGTGTGAAATTGATGTATATATGCGTGATTTCTTTGTTATATGTTTATTTAGTAGTTCTTCAAGCAACCATACAAACTATAATGCATGGAGTTGAACCTTTTTATTTACATGGCTTAATGGATTGTTAGTGGAATATGATAATTTACTATGACATTATATGAGTAGGTTAATAATATTCAGTATGTAATTAGTTAAGATTTTTCATATTCTATATATGTCAAGCTCATAAGTATATTTAACTCTCATGTATGGAACATAAGTTACCTCCATGAACAAACATCATTGGGTGTCATCTTTAGTAGTTTACGCAGTTTCATTGAATTTTATTCAAGCCTTGTCATGTTCCCCTAGGTTGGCGATTTTCATACGTGGCTTCTCTCTCCTCCTTTTCTTGTCTATTGGATATAAAGGAATTTACTGGATCCTAAAAGTTACGTATGTTTGAAATCTATTACAAGAAGTCGAGCTTCCATGCTTTTCAGAAACGTTTCCAATTTTCAGGCTCTTCAGAATGTTTTCAATCATACTAGATATGTCTGCTGCACTGCGTGCTTGTATTGCCACCGATCCTCTAGAGAGGAAGTATGACGTGCTACATGTTTATGCAATATATGATTGGAAGACTAGTCTGATTTTCTATATTTACGGGCCTATACAAGTTTATCAGTTAGATTTGCATTTTTTGTTATTTGGCTCCACATACACGCTTCTCTTCTCCTGTCTCGTTGCTGAGTGTGATTATGTCGCTCAGTTTGTGGAACAAGTAGTTGCACCATGTGTTTGAACCCTAAACTCAGTAGGGTGTTCTATTCTCTTAACATAATTTTTTTTTTTTTTTTTTAACAATTTTGTTACCCCTTATTTTTACATAATCTTTAATTCTTAACAGAAATTGTTACCTTTACATAATTTTGTTGTTGAACAAAGATTGTTATCATTACATAATTTTTATTTTATTGTTAAAAGATGTCTGGCTCCTTATGTAAAGATTCAACAATCTGTGTTGTGGTGTGTATGTGCTTAGCTTGGGAATTTAGTGGAAGGTTTCTGGTTAACTATTTTTAAAGTGAACTAACGGGGACTAGCTTTTCCATCAATCTACAGGAAAAAGATGACGATTGGGATGCTGAAGGATCTGAGGATGAGGATATTGTTGATGATGTATTGGATATCTCAGATGAAGATGTTGGTTACTTTAACAGAAATAAGGCCAGACAATCTAGTAAGGGTGGCCGTAGTTTGAAGTCTACCAGGGAAATCAAATCAATTGCGTCATCCACTAGGAGAAAGAAAGGTAGGGCATCCTTCGAGGAAGATGATGAAGAATCTTCTGATGAGGACTCGGAAAATGGTAGTGATGAGGATTTTAGAAATACAAGGAGAGGTGCACCAGTTCACAGGAGAAGTGGTGGTAGATCTGCTTCTACTAATATTTCTGGTAGGCACAATGAACTACGAACTTCTGGTCGTTCAGTGCGGAAAGTGTCATATGTTGAGAGTGATGAAAGCGAAGATGTTGATGAAGTCAAGAAAAAGAATCAAAAGGTTCGTATGTGTTATTGGATCATTATCTTGCACTCACGTATAGGTGTCATTGTAATCTATACATGTCTAGCAACTTCTTTCTTCTTTTTGTGAGAAAACTATCTAGTGGTATAAAATTTAGAAAACCACCACCTTCTATATTGAAGGAGCTTAGGCTGTCGTCTCGTTACAGCCTTATCTTTTGAGTTCTGTGGATTTCGTTAGTGCACTAATTGGTTCTTTTTGCAATTTGTTTCATGACTTTCAATACACACCATTTACTTCTTGTCCGTTTCTTTTACATCTTAAATAATTCTGCGAACAATTGATCATTGTTTTTCTCTTATTTATTGTTAAGCACTTTATGGTCTTAAGTTGTTTGCTAATTTCCCTTTATCAAGAAGGACGAGGTTGATGAAGAAGATGGAGATGCAATTGAGAAGGTATTATGGCATCAACCAAAGGGCACAGCTGAAGAAGCTTTAATGAATAAAAAATCAACTGAGCCTGTGCTCTTGAGCTACTTGTTTGACTCAGAACCAGATTGGAATGAGATGGAGTTTTTAATAAAGTGGAAAGGCCAATCGCATTTACACTGTCAATGGAAATCATTTTCTGAGTTGCAGAATGTAAGTTCGGCAAATATCAATTACTATGCTCAAATCTTAGTTACCTTATCACTGGCAGCTCGTTTTTTTATAATGCCTTAGTTCACCAGTACTACAGTTTTAAAACCACAATTTTAATTATTTCACTGATTTAAAAGTAAATGATCATATGTCAGATTTAGTTAGGAATTGGACTGTCATTCTTAATTATCTTTGCTTTCCAGGGATCACTCATCCCCAGTTTTTGTAATTCTCTCTCTTTTATCAATAAGATCATCGTTTCTTTGTTTTTTTAAGAAGTAAACTGATAAGCTCTGTGAATTTTCAGCTCAGTGGTTTTAAGAAGGTCTTGAATTATACCAAAAAAGTGATGGAAGATGTCAAGTTTCGGAAGATGGTGTCCCGTGAGGAGGTAATCTAAATACTATTTTTTTTTTACAAATATTTGAAATTTTATATGGAAAATTTATAGGTGCCTTTGCTTTTGTGTCTGTGTTAGTGCGCTCGTGTGCCTGTGTGGTTTCTAAGACATTAGGTTAAATATTAGAAGGCCGTTGCTAGTATTATGAATATCTTGCTTATATTATTACTATCTCGAAGTTGTTAGTTTCCGCTGCTATGTGGTTAGTGTTTAAGAATGTTGATGCTAGGTTAAATATTTAGAGTGGGCTTGTGAGCCTAAAGACAAGCCATGGAGTTGAGCACATACATTGTGATTGGCTGCTGTAGCACTAGATCATAAACCTCCCTGCGAAATTGAAAGTTGATGATTTTGGAAGACAATACGTTTGGTGGTAAAAGTTACTGTTCAGCTATCAATAAAATTTTGTTTCTTATTAAAAAAGAAAAAGTTACTGTTCTGCAGTTTTTGAGATCTTTATAAATTCTCTCTTGCAAGATTTTGTGATTAAGATTGTCAAAGTTATTGAGCTTTTGACCACATTTATTCGTGACAACTAAAACAAAGGTTTAACTTGTTATTATTTGTGTTAGTCGAAATTGTTCAGGTAATGTCTATATGCCTCTTTTTCCTGTTCTCACAAGTCACAATGAAAACGTGGGAGATTGTCTCTCTATTTGTTGTTGATGGTCTAATTATCTTATCCCATTTGTAAACTTCCTCTTTGTGGGCTAGATCGAGGTAAATGATGTCAGCAAGGAAATGGATCTGGATATCATCAAACAAAACAGTCAGGTCTGCTTCTTGGCAGCATTACCAATTTGGGTTTTGTTCACCATTTAATTTTTTTTGAGAAACTTCGTACCTCATCTAACTTCTCATTGACATAATATGCTTGATGCGTGCTTAGGTGGAGAGAGTAATAGCAGATAGAGTCATCAAAGATAGTTTGGGTGATGTAGTGCCTGAATATTTGGTCAAGTGGCAGGGACTGTCTTATGCTGAAGCTACTTGGTAATCCAAATATATGGTTTATATGTGCTTTGGCTGCTTCCTTTCTATTGTTAGATCTGAATCCAATATACAGATCTTTGATAATTTACCTGTCAGTGATGCTTGTCCATCGCTTGGAATTCTGATCTAATTTGTTGACAGGTGTTCCTTATCAGATATAGTACTTATGGCTAAGTTCAATTTTATATCTTTTTTGGCTGTGTCTTGTAGGGAAAAGGATACTGATATTCCATTTGCCCAGGATGCGATTGATGAGTACAAGGTATCAATACTACCTCTGTCTCTGTGAATGGTGACATGGGCCATCAGGCTGGTGCATGTTTGGTGATTTCAGGGAATTGACTGGTTATTTTTGTCATGCAGCTCATCATTAATGAACTGTTATAAGTTTTTCTAAGTTGAACCTTTTGGAAATCCTCTTTAATCTTTAATTTTTCTTTGTAAAATTGTGGCAACCGAGTTTGAGTTGCATAATTATTCTCATAGTAAGAAATTGTTTCATATTGCATCTGCAGCAGTTTATGAGAGCAAGAAAATGAACAGCGTCTTGACCTCTATGGACTTGGTTTATTTACAGATTTATTTTTTTAGACATCCAAAAAAGTCTGCTTATGTGAGCCTTAGCTTTAAAGTAGTTTGTTGCGTCTTTTGGGTTGGGTAAGGTCACTTCGTGGCAGTGCACTTGTGTTCGCTTCCCCTTTCAGCCCCAGGGGATAGCTCAGTTGGTGAGGAGACCTAGTATGGAACACCAAGGCTCATACTTTGTCAACTGCAGTTACTCCTCCTGATGCCTCCAGGGCCAGGTGTTGGGTCGCGTGTGGTTATCCCTGAATATGGCAGCTAGGGTGTGCCCAAAGAACACTGCCATAGTAATTTTCTCGGTTATTTAAAAAAATTGTTTGTTTACTGTGGCTGACAATATCGGGAGGTAGTGAGGTACTGGGAGACTGCTTATGTTTTGGGCCAATGGAAAAAATGATGATTACATACCAAAGATGCATATCTTTCTTTCTTTATGGTGTGGGAAATAACATATAATCTTGACTCATAAGAGGAATATTTTGCTTAACAATGCTTTGGTTGATCTGGGAAAGCAAATGCACAGTCCAAGTGAGATTGTTGAGAACTTCTGTTTTCGAAATATGGATTTAAAATATTGACTTATTCCTTCACAAATTTTACATACTGTGTTTAGATGTGCTCATGATCTGGTTCTGTTTGGTTCAGAGCTGTTTTTCGGCACATTATAATCTTTTTCATTTGTGACATGGTAGATTTCTTAGGTTAATGATTATTATCTTCAATTTAAAGTGTGCATTAGTTCATCCAAATCATTACTGTCTTGTGAGTGCAGGCTCGAGAGGCTGCAGCAATGGTTCAAGGGAAGACTGTTGATTTCCAGCGAAAGAAAATCAAAGGTCAGTAGTTCCACTATATGTGGCCTAATTTGACTTTCTGCTCTGTTTCATATATTTGAATTTTCATACACGCACACACACACACACATATAATATGCCTTCATTGTAACTCCATTTAAGCTTCATAGTACTAGCTATGTGAACAGTTCAAAGTTTTTTATTTATTCAATTTTTTGTGGGGGCAGGGTGTTCTTTTATTTGATTTATCTGGCTTGGTAGTTATAGCCATATTGTAAATTTATAAGTCTTGCTTCATTTTGTCAGGAAGTCTCAGGAAGCTTGACGAGCAGCCTGAGTGGCTGAAAGGGGGAAAGCTTCGAGATTATCAGCTTGAAGGTCTGAACTTTCTAGTTAACAGGTGCGCACTTGGTTCTTGTGGATTTACCTTGAATAAGTTTTCTTAGTTTCTTGTTAATGAGTTTCTATGTGAAAGCTGCTGCTGATCGATGACTTTTTTGCAGTGCAGCTGGAGAAATGACACCAATGTAATTCTGGCTGATGAAATGGGTCTTGGTAAAACAGTTCAGTCAGTTTCAATGGTTGGTTTCTTGCAGGTACTATATTTTGCTTGTGAGCTTTGTAAATTATTCCTAAGTTTTGATAGCTGCTAATCTCCAATCATTTCTGCAGAATTCTCAGCATATCCAAGGACCATTTCTTGTCGTTGTTCCATTATCTACCTTGTCTAATTGGGCAAAAGAATTCAGAAAGTGGCTGCCTAACATGAATGTTATTATTTATGTTGGAACTCGTGCTAGCCGTGAGGTGGGTGAATGTTAACGTAAAACTATTGTTTCTTATAAAAAAAAGTATTTTTAGGTAGTTCTACATCCATTGAAATGCGGTAGCTCAGTTGTTTTTTCACTAGAATGACAACGGACATTAATAGTTTTGTTATATTGCTCGACTTGTTTTTCTTACGTGTTGGATTTTTTTAACTTTGGCTTCAAAATCCAGAGCGACAAATCCACTGCTGTTTGGATAGATTGTGGGTTTTTTCTGTATTTCTTTTATGTATTTCATTTCTTCAGCAAGGAACAATCGATCCAAAGTGTGGGTGTGCTTACACTGTGGGTTGCAATGGAATGTCACCCCATTCTGGTACTTTTAGTCATTACGGTATTAGTTACTTGTCAGATTGTTGTCGGTTGTAATTTTTTACACCAGTCTAACATGTTACTTTTTCTCACCGACTCAAAGGTCTGTTGTCTGTCCCATTAAATGTCCTGTTTATCTGAATCAGACAGATGATCTGTTGTAATCTCATTGGGAAAAACTGTACATGCCATCACCTTTATATTTTATGTGAATGTTCTCTCTATAGGAGTTGAGATCTAATGGATTTTAATTGTGTCTTCATCTGTATAGTGATGGTATGTCTTTGAGTAACTGGTTGGAAAATGTTCAGGGTTTAATCTACAAAATATTAATTGGCTTCCATTTTTTCTTTTTTATCTGTAACTTTGCAGGTGTGCCAGCAATTCGAGTTTTACAATGACAAAAAAGCAGGCAGGAGTATAAAATTTGAGGCACTTTTGACTACGTATGAAGTACTATTGAAGGATAAGACTGTTCTCTCGAAAATTAAGTGGAACTATCTTATGGTTGATGAAGCACATAGGTTAAAGAACAGCGAGGCGTCTTTGTATACGACATTATCTGTATGGCAGTTTTTTCAGTTAATTGTACTGTTTAAGCATGTATGTATTAAGTTGCTTGGGCTTTGAGTCGTGAATTTATAATTTCAGGAATTTAGCACGAAGAACAAGTTGCTAATTACTGGTACTCCCCTGCAAAACAGTGTTGAAGAGCTATGGTAATTTATATTATACCTTCCATTCAAAATTCTGGTTGCATGATGTGCTCCTGGATAGGAATTGATTATTTTCTATGTTTATGCGTCTTATGTTTTGGAACTTTACCACTAAGTGGAAGATATTCAGGAAATTATTTCCAAAATGAAATTTGTTTGTTTCGTGGTTGCTTTAACAACTAGAGCCATCATTTGGAAGATATGTGTTCAACTCCTTTTTTATTTCTCCCTTCACTAGTTATGTGGTGTTTCTTCTGAGCCTTAAGAATTTGTCTTTTACTTTTTGTGTTGTTGCTCTTTGTGTTTTGATTGCTTGTGTTCATCTAATGCAAAATTATTGCTTATATGCCTAAATTGTACTTTTGTTTGGTAAACACCGAGACACCTGAATTTATTTACTGGAAAAATTGCAGGGCTTTGCTTCATTTTCTTGATCCTGACAAGTTTAGGAGTAAGGATGACTTTGTTCAAAAGTACAAGAATCTTAGTTCATTCAATGAAACGGAGGTATATGTTTTTCGTGGTCTCTTGTCTCCACCTTCATTTGTCTTTTGTTTGTTTCTTTCCCCTTTTGTACAGGTTCGTTTTGTTTTTAGGAGTGAATTTGTGTTTTTAAATTTTCTGTAGCTTACCAATCTTCACATGGAATTGAGACCTCACATTCTTAGAAGAGTCATAAAAGACGTGGAGAAGTCTTTGCCCCCTAAGATTGAACGCATTCTTAGGGTTGAGATGTCACCACTTCAGAAGCAGTGAGTTTTTCTTGAAACTAAGAAATAATTATCAGCTTGGGTGGTTGTTAATATCACTTCCTTCGAATTTCTTTTTTTCTCTGTATATATAAATATATATTTTTTGAATCTTTCTTTACCTCTTCCCTTTCTTATCAGGTATTACAAATGGATTTTGGAACGTAATTTTCAAGATCTAAACAAAGGAGTTCGGGGGAATCAGGTCTGTATTATTGCTCTTCCAAAGCCTTATTATAGGTAGATTGTTGCAGAATTTATCTACTGAACTTAGAAGGAACACTATATTACTTGGTCGTTGATATTCTGCTTTTAATGTTTCCACATGGTGTTTCACTACTACAATTCCCCTGCCCTATTACTTTGTATCACTTAGTTTCATCTTCGCTGATCATGATAGGAAACTACTACTGTTCAATTAATAAAAACTCGTCATTAATTTGAGTAAACATACCAGCAAATAGATCGTGTTATTATATAAGGTAACATGGTGGTTGCTTATTTTGAGGTCCTGTGTCTGGAAAAAAATAAAGAAATTGATTAAACTTCCGCATGTCATCCCGAATAACTTTTGCAGGTCTCACTTCTGAATATTGTGGTGGAGTTGAAGAAGTGCTGCAATCATCCTTTTTTGTTTGAAAGTGCAGACCATGGTTATGGAGGGGATACTAACTTCCTAGGTAGCACTAAACTGGAACGAATCATTCTAAGTAGTGGAAAGCTGGTCATACTAGACAAGCTGCTCAATAGATTGCATGAGACCAATCATCGGGTTCTGATATTTTCTCAGGTTTGCAACAATTTTCTCATCATTTTGTTGTAGCATGTTATCTGAATATGATATTAACTTGCGCCATATCTGTCTTGTATTACTTACGGCAAGGTAGGCAACGTTCTTGGACTGCTCAAAGGTTTAGTATGGTCTTGATAATAAGAATCTTCAATCTTTTTTATCGTTTTAAAATGGTTAGTAATTGGTGCTTTGCCCCAAAATTGCAAGTCGGGGCTGATATCATTCTCCAATTATTACATCCAACTACTTGGCTTACAGACCTTGAGCTCTCGGTTCTATTTTTAGGATTATTTATCATGTTGCCACTAGATATTAACTGTATGCAATCTGCCCCCATTTTGTTGTTGTCATTTCGAGGCCAAATGATACTGCATTATTTCTGTTTGATGTGGGGTCCTCAGGTCCCTCCAACACATGTTCTAACATTTCCTGGCATGGCTTAGTTCTGCACTGGCTTCATTTATCAATAGGCATAAATCCTTTTTGCTGTGAACTATCATCCTCTCAAAAGTGAACTTGATAAATGGCATTGACAGTAACTATTTAGAAAGTCAGTCAAGTGGCCGTGCTTGAGAACTGAACAGTATCTGTAGAATTCTCTATATGCTTCTCTTATAGTTTCAAGGATTCTTCCTCTGCAATTGTGACATGGTTTTGCTTTTACCTGATTCCCCCTTGTCAACCTTTCGGTGATAGAAAACATTGAGTTATTAACAGTTTGACTTTCTTGAAATCTGGCACTAGTTTTCCGTTTCCATAAAATGAACCAACCTTATATGAAAACAGATGGTTAGGATGCTGGATTTGCTGGCTGAATATCTATCTCTCAAAGGGTTCCAATATCAAAGACTCGATGGGAGTACAAAGGCTGAGTTACGCCATCAGGCTATGGAACATTTTAATGCTCCTGGAAGTGAGGATTTCTGTTTTCTTCTTTCCACTCGTGCTGGTGGCTTGGGTATCAATCTTGCAACTGCAGACACAGTTATTATATTTGATTCAGATTGGAATCCACAAAATGATTTACAGGTTCGCTCAGATGATTCTATGGCATAATTTGTCATAGCTCCTTAAATTTCTTTTTTCCTTTACATATGTCATTGTATGTTGTCTTACTGTGTGTGTATTTTTTTGAATAAGGCAATGAGCCGAGCTCATAGAATCGGGCAGCAAGAAGTGGTTAATATTTACCGGTTTGTTACTAGCAAGAGTGTTGAGGAAGATATCTTGGAGCGGGCTAAAAAGAAGATGGTATGATATACTACATTAGTTTGCACTGTTCATGGGGTTGATATACTTCTTTATAAGTAAATAAACTATTATGTCATTTGCTCTTTATTTTAAAAATTCTGCAGTGTGATTGTTTACATATTTATGTTTGAATTGCTTTTATCATCTTTACTTCATTCACGTGGAGGTTTTCATCAGAAGGTTGTAGATATCAGAAGGTTGTAGATGGTTTTCACTTCATGACGTTTCCTTTATAGGTTCTAGACCATTTGGTTATTCAAAAACTAAATGCAGAGGGCAGACTGGAGAAGAAGGAAGCGAAGAAAGGAAGTACTTTTGACAAAGTAAGTCTTGAAGATTATGCCTTTACTTATGTTATTATGTGTTTATATATTCATACATCTGTTTTTATATTTTCTCTATATCTGCCATACAGAACGAGCTTTCAGCAATTTTGAGATTTGGGGCGGAAGAACTGTTTAAGGAGGATAAAAATGAGGAGGAAAGCAAGAAAAGGCTTCTCAGTATGGATATTGATGAGATTCTTGAAAGGGCAGAGAAGGTTGAAGACAAAGTAACTGAAGGAGAGGAAGGAAATGAATTGTTGAGTGCTTTTAAGGTTAGCACACAACATGTCATTATTCTTCTGCTGAATAGTAGATTAGGAATTCTCTTTTCCATTTCTCCTTGTAGCTTTATTCTTTACAATAGTGAAGTGCTTGTGAGAGGCCTTTCACCAGCTTAAAACCCTTGCATGCCTTCTTTAATTAATTCAGTCTGTTTTCATAAACTTTTTGGTTTTTATCTTTCACACTGATGCTTGTGGTTTTAACATAAATATTTATGTATGAAGGTGGCCAATTTCGGTAGTGCTGAAGATGATGGGACTTTCTGGAGCCGGATGATAAAGCCAGAAGCTGTTGAACATGCTGAAGTATGCATAACCTGGTGGATGTGAGTTATAACTTAGAAATATTTCAGTCTGATAAGTTCTTCTGGTGTTCCTGCTATTTTGTAGGATGCTTTAGCTCCACGAGCAGCACGCAATACTAAAAGTTATGCAGAGGCGCTACCACCTGAAAGGATTAATAAGAGGAAAAAGAAAGGAGTCGAAGCTCTGGAAAGGGTGTCGAAGCGACGGAGGGCAGATTCTGGATACTCTCATCCTGTGCTTGAAGGTGCAACTGCTCAAGTGAGGGGATGGTCCTACGGAAACTTGCCAAAAAGAGATGCTACTCGGTTTTCTCGTGCGGTAAAAGTTACTTCAGTTTTGTGTTTTTCATTATCTGCTCCAATAATGAGAGGAAATGCAAAGAGGAAATGCAAAAAGTTCTGGATGAATCACGAAATGAGATGGTTACTAATGGTGATTAATTGCAGATGATCAACGGAGTCAACTCTGAGAAACATCTTCGATAAAAATTGAGAATTGAAAAATTATTTCAGATAACAAGCAATGGGTTTAATTAAAGATAAAATCAACAATGATTATAATCTTAACACAAGGTTCATAGACTTCTAAATCTAGCCCTAAGATTTTCAGCAGTGCACTCTTCATCTTCGTCGCCCAGCTTGTCGGAAGAGATTATATATTAGCTTGAAGCAGTCTTAGTTCTGGATTATGTGCATGGTTGTCTTCTGTGTTGATCTGTATATGGAACTTTTTTTTCTCAAATTTTTCTCTTTCCCTACTCTTTTATTGTCTGCATCTTTAAAAGAAGGAAAAAAAAATCCTCAGCTGCAAAAGGGTCTTGACGAAACACAAAACAAGTGTTGGTTATTATTGATGATTAATTTTCATGATTAAAGGAGTCAACTCCTTTTAGAAACATTTTTTATTAGAAATAAGAGTTGGAGAACTATTTTAGGTAATAACAGCTTTAAGTAAAGAAAAATACAATGATGATAATCATCGTAACACAGATTCGTGCATGTTAATACTCTATAGCCTTTAAGACTTTTGGCCAGTGCATTCTTCATCTTCATGACCTAACCTGTGGGAAGACATTTAACTGTTGACTTGAAAACCCTATATCTGGATTATGTATATGGTTGGTTCTCTTTTGTGTTGATCATTTTATAGAACTTTTTGTTTCCAAAATTTTCCTCTTTCCTTACACTTTTACTGTCTGCATCTGTAATGAGACCTTTATCTTTACCGATGCTCACCTAAATTAGGTTAAGAAGTTTGGAAATGATAGCCAAATAAGCTTGATAGCTGCAGAAGTTGGTGGATCGGTTGAAGCTGCTCCTACCGAAGCTCAAATTGAGCTGTATGATGCTTTAATTGATGGGTGTAGAGAAGCAGTTAAAGGAGAGATTCTGGACCCAAAGGTTTGCCCCTTTGTTGTAAGAGCTTGTAAATTTAGTTGGAACCTCCTCATGTATTGCAGCTAAAACTTGCTATGCTTGGTCCTTTAGGGTCCGCTTTTGGATTTTTTTGGAGTGCCTGTGAAGGCTGACGAACTTTTGGGACGTGTTGAAGAACTTCAATTGCTTGCTAAGAGGATTAGCCGATACGGAGATCCTGTCTCTCAATTTAGAGCACTAGCATATCTCAAACCATCTACGTGGTCTAAAGGTTGTGGGTGGAACCAGAGTAAGTACAAGGGATTTGCTTTTATCTTCGACCTTTTGCTGTTCCTGTCACCGGGATCTTATTTCTAGTAGGTCTTCTATAATATATATATATATATATATATATATATC
>JAUEKW010089480.1:0-12585 GCA_032274785.1 Ajuga reptans
CATAACATTATCTTAAAATATTTGAAAATTACTTCTAAAACTCTAAAAATTCATTTAAATATCTTAAAAATTACCTGGATTTTACACGTAAAAATAATTTCAATATTTTTTAGTTATTTTCTCAAAAAAATTAAAATATTTTTTAGGGTTTTAGAAATAACTTTCAAATGTTTAAAATAATTTTATGATTTTTAAATAATTTTCAAATAATTTTATAATTTTCTCGCAGAAATTTGTCACCAAAGGTTGCAAAAGTGAAAAAACAAACATGGACTGCAGGTTGCAATCGGACAAAAAATAAAGTTTAGGTTGCAAAGTAACAAAACATGTATAGTTCATATTGATTTATGTAATTAACCCCTTGTATTTTTCCGCTCGGCTCGTTAAGTGGGCATGACTCGTTAAGTGGGTCAATGATGTTAGCTATTAATCATTTTAAGTGATAAATATAGAAAACAAAGGGCAAACGTGCCATGTCCCATCGTTAAGTGGTGGGCCCCATAGTTAAGTGGTGGGTTAAACAAAAAAAAAGGGCTCGTGCATTTCGTACCACAAAAATAGATTATATATAGCTTATCTACAGAGTTTAAAAACTCATGCCTTCTCTAAACAATGTTTCAGGTTATGGCATCTAAGAGCTTAAGCTTTTGTTGGATTGGTATTACGGGTAGCTAATAAATGGCATGAAATAATTAAATAATTGACAGAACACTTAGTAACTTTTGTTTGTGCTGGTCATGTAAATTATGTACCTCGGTTTAAGTAAGTAACGTATAAGTAGTTACCAAATTCCTTTACGAGAATTGGGGCGCTACAGGTGGTACTGTTTAGGGTATCCCTACCGGTATCCATCCTCCCTTTGCGCGTTGTCTTCTTTCGACTTTGTTTTGGGCTCCTTCCGCTCATTTTCTATTCAGTCCCCTCACGACCTTTACTTTTTCTCGACGATCTTTGATTTCACCTTGGGACTGAGCCGATTGGGGGCCGTTTGAGCCTCAAAATGCATGCTGAATGGGCGAGTATGTGGAGATGGCTTCCTTGGTTTCCTGGATTCCTTTAACCTTCAAAATATGACTCAAAACACCTAAACGCGTATTAACCTTCAAAATATGACTCAAAAATACCCAAAAGCGTATCAAATCATACAAATAGGGAAAATCAACTCGATCATACACAGTTGCACGTTATTGGAACTAGACACGTCACATGAATGCAATTCTAAACGAAATATGGACATAAAATGCATGTAGAATACAATAAATTTGACGTTCATCATCCCCACAAACTTAAGCTTTACTCGTACTCGAGAAAATTTAGAAATTACATCTGAAGGAGATTGGAAATTATTGGAAGTCCTCTAAATGTGAATTTCCTTTTTGGCCAAGCATTCTATAAGCTTTTAGATTCACTTTAACATGTCCTAGCCAGTTTATTGCAAGGGATTTAATATACGAGTAAGGAAATAATGAGGCATAAGACTTAGGAAAACAAGTGATATTTGATTTCCTCCTCGAGCCAACTGTTTTATCAATTTTATCTTTCAGTTTCTACTTCTTCCACCGGATTTAGTCCAAAAATGAGAGAATGTTCTATCTAGTTTTTTCTTGTAAGACCTCACTACCCTTTCTTGAGCTACATATAGGTGTTCAACTATTACAAGACTCAAGTTTGGTTGAGTTGGTCTACGTTTCATACAATGAACTTTTTTTTTACAATTAACTCAACGAGAAGCTTTACAATTGATAACTAGAGTGCAACACATGTGAAAAAATCGACTTCACTCGGCGACCTAGCCTCCTTGTTACTCCAGTCCTACATCTCCTTTCTTTTTTAACAACCATAAAATCATTTCATTCTATTTTTCATGAAGTCATCGTAATCGTGTAGTGTGTCTGTTGGAGATGAAGTGAAGCTACTAAGTGACACAACTTCGGGATGGGCTATTTTATTTACACTTCTAATTCTAATTACTATGCCAAAATCTTCCTTTACTCGTTGATCGTATTGACCTGTTCATTTTTCGAACTAGACATGGAATCCCTTAGCTTTTTATTATGCTTGGCTTCTAGAGAATTCTTTTTTTATTTTTCAGAATACGGGATACTTCCAATCTCCCCAATACACCCGTCGACAATCAATGCAACAAAATAAATACCAACTCCACTTATTCAAAAGTAAGTAAACAACAGGAAAATAAAATGCAATAATGGTTAATAGGCATAATATCATGACTATGAATCATAGGTGCCTATCAAGAGAGTCAAGCATACTCAAACCAACCAGTAACTCAACAACCAATCAACATTTCCTAATCAACTAACTAAACAATTTTATTTAAGCAAAATATTAAAAAAAAAACTCAAGAGTTGTGTAGGTACATGATTATATGATTGGTTATGCGAATATGAGAAGAGAACCTCTATTAATGCATACAATGTCTCTCCACTCCCACAAACTTAAATGCAAGCATGCCATTTAACTAAGACTATAGGTTTCAAGTGCATGGGGAAACAGTTAGGCGTATACTCACAATCACAAATATCAAACTATGAAAATTAACAAGCAGCAAAGTTTGAGAAATAAAACAAATCAAGTAAGTACAGTGTATGCACATGCCAAGAAAATAAATAGAGATAGAGTGAAGCAAACCGGGCACCTTTAGCTTTCTATATTTCCCTTTTGCAATTCTTCAAGGATTACTTATCTTTTTTCCAGTATGACCGATGCTTAGGGACTTTCTTCAAGAAGCATGCTATTTAACCTCGTTTGTGCCCCAAGTACCTATTCACACAACTCAAGAAATTATTAAATCTTATAAGAGAAAACTTAATTAGAAATTAAATCTTAAGAAAGCAATAAAAACATTTTAATGCTTGAGTTGCCTCCTAAGAAGTGCTTGTTTTAAATTCGACGGCTCGACTTCCACAAGTATTATCCGGGATCTAAGAAAAAGTGTCTACCATGCCATGCCTTCGTTTGCTCAAGAAAGAGAAACAATCCACCAATAGAGATATGGCATAATGAATCACGAATAATTGATGAAAGTTTTTCAAAATATGAAAGAAATGAAAGATCAAGACTTGCATTCCGACCACTTGATAACACTTCAACAAATGGATCATTGGTGAGAATATGATCATAAATGCACAATTTATTGACGCATTGAGATTTCTCATCTAAAGATGGTGTATTGTCTTGTATAGGAGAACTGTCATTCTTCTCCAATGGTGGCTCATAGATGAGGAGGCTTTCACTCTCCTCTTCCCTCGTTTGCACACTTTCGTTTGCATTTATTTACAAAACATATTTGAAAATATAGGCTTCTAAAATATTAGTGTGTGGCACAAGTTAATCACACTTTTTATTGAACTCATCATTATCTTTCCTCATTTCTTCTTTCAATGCTTCGATCTTATTCATTGTATTATAATAATTTTTGTTTATTCATCTTATTCTAAGCTCAAACCTTTGAGCCCAAGACTCAAGCCCAATTGCATTAATATACAAAGGGCCCATGCCTTGAACCCAAAGGGATCCAATTTCTAGCAAAATTATAGTTACGTAGAGATTCCTTGATATCTACAAATATGGGATTACCCCCTTGTAATCCCTCTCCATTACCTCCACTAACCCTAATTACAACTAACTATATAGTATCAACCCTATTACCATCCGTAAAAAAGCAGCCCCAGAATTCAGTATACAATCCCCACCCCCACTGCTTTCTTACCACGGAACCGCATCACCATTCTAAAAAACAAGTAGAGGTAATTCTTTGTTCCCTTTTCGAGCCAAGTTCATAGTAGTACAGTAGTAAGGGGTAGAAAGGTTTTTATTAAAAAGGTTAGTACACCACGGTGAATAAATATATAATTAGTGTGTGTATGTTACTGTGTGCGTGAGTCATCGTGTGTCTGTATAAATATGTGATAATTATGTGTAAGTGTGTGTGATGTAGTGTGTGTATTCCATTGTGGTGTCTGTGTGCAGGTGTGTGTGTGTGTGAATCAGTATGACACTGAGAAAGAAGATATGTGTGTGTATACAATTGTGTGTGTAATGTGTTGTGTATATCGGTGTGTGTTGTTATGTTTTATATATATATATATATGTGTATGTGTGTGTGTGTGTAATATACATATATAAGTGTGTGTGAGTGAATTGTGTGTGTCTGCTTGGGGACCATTGACCACATGAAGTGATAGTAAAGTATGGGAGAGATGTATGTTTATGTTTGATTTCTGCAGACATGGGAATAAAGCAACATATGGATTAATTAGCGGAGAAATATTAAAGACTTTTAATTTATTCAAGTTGGGAAGTGTGCGTGGGTTTCTGTAGATATTTGTAGTATAGTTTTAATTTTTATTTTATTTTTGTTTTATTATTTAGTGATAAGATGGTTGAGATTGGACATCTTATTAGGTACCGTTGTTTTTGGGAACAAATTTTCCAACTACCAGATTAGGAATTTAATCATAACTAGGCTCTTATGCAATTTCAGAAACTACTTCAATCAATTTACTCGAACTACTCGACTCCCAACATATCCCAATTTACTCGATAACACCATCAGTAAAGAGAGTGGAGTTCTGATTAAACCAAATGAGGTTAGAGATCATGACCACATTTTCAATTAAGTTCGAGTCTCCCGATATGATGATATCCTGAAACCACAAAGCAAAATCTGGTTGTGCAAATTGAAGAATGAATTCACTCAAACTTTCAGAATACCAGATGGCCGAAGAGACGAGGCTAGTAAAGAAGAGATGTACATTAGACGACTCTGATGCATGGCAAAATGGGTATTAAAACAACATCTCCAAAGGAAATGGAGGATTCGACTCCGTAATTTTAGAGACCAAAGTCGCCGCCAAACGGGGTTCGGACCCAAGCTGGAAGTGGAAGGAGCAGGGGTGCCATATAAAGAATTAGTCGAGTCCATAGCAAGATTATAGGCAGATTTGACAGTAAATTTGCCAGACTTTGTTTATTGGGATAACCCATCTATCCGGCGATTGTAAGTTACGGAGAGGAAGGGATAAGACGACCTGTGACTCCGAGGAATCGAAAATGGAACGGACAAGCTCCACATTCCACTTTGATCGTCTATCATAAGAAAAGCTCAAAACCAAAGCATTAGATGGAAGGATACTAATCGGGCTACGAACCTTGAAGAAAGGCGGCGTTGGAAACCAACGGTCTTACTAGATAAGAGTTTGCTTCCCGAAGCAAATAAGACGGCGACTACCCAAATCTAAAATCTTTCGGCCTTCAAGAATACTCCTCCAAGTGAATGAGGGTCAAGAGCCTAGACCTGCATCCAAAAAGGAGAAGTAGGGGAGGTATCTTTCTTTAAAGACTCGGGCTAACGACGATGATAGATTTGTAAGCAAACGCCAATTCCGTTTGCTGAGCATAGCAAGATTAAACACCTTCATGTGTCGAAATCCTAAACCTCCATCTCTTTTACTTTTTTGCATAACATGCCATGGAATCCATCTCAATTTTCTAGATCCATTACCATCACCCCACCAAAAGGATCTCGCTGAGGATTCAATGTCATCAAGAACACCATCTGGGATGCGAAAGTAAGACATAGTGTATGTCGGGATGGCCTGCAAAACACATTTGATCAGAATCTCTTTACCCACTTTGCTAAGAGTCTTTTTCTTCCAATCAGAAATGCGCTTCCAAACACGGTCTTTGATACTAGCAAAAACCTTCGATTCTATTCTTGCCAATGATAGAGGGAAGTCTGAGATATTTTGCGTGAGAATCAACCCTGTTAATGCCCAAGATGGCACAAATAGAGGAAATAGTGTAACCCGGCGTGTTGTGACTGAATAAAATTCTAGATTTGTCGTAGTTAATTCTCTGCTCCGAGAAAGATTTATAAAGTTGGATGGCGAACTTAAGATGATTTACCTTCTCAGTTGTAGCGGAGCCGAATAAAAGTGTATTGTCTGTAAAAAATAGGTGTGTGATGGCAGGAGCTGTTCTGGAAACTTTTATACCTTGAATTTTCCCACATATTTGCAAATCCTACAAGAGACATGAGAAAACTTCCAAGCACAAGATAAAAGATATGGTGAAAGCGGGTCGCCTTAACGAATACCTCGTTGTAGGGTCAGGGAACCAAAGTTATGTCCATTAAGCATAAAACTAAAATTAACAGTGGAAATGCAAGTGTAGATCAAATCACAAATTGATTATGGAAAAACTCAACGACAACAGAATATTATGCACAAACTGCCATTTTACCCGATCGAAAGCCTTTCTCATGTCCAATTTGATAGACATGACCCCAACTATTCCCCCTCTTCTAACTTTCATATAATGATGAGTCTCATAGGCAATTAAAATATTATCAGTAATAAAATGGCCCGGAATGAAAGCTGACTGAGACTCAGACACTACATGAGAAAGAAATGGTCTAATCATATTTGCAAATACTTTGGATGCTAGCTTATAAATGATATTGCAAAGACTAATAGGTCGGAATTGGGTAATCACTTCCGGCTTATTAATGTTCAGAATAAGAACAATGAATGTATTATTAAGAGCAGGGGCTAGGGAATTGTGAGAAAGAAAATGCAAAAGAAAATTGGTGACATCATAACCAATAATATGCCATAATTTTATAAAGAATAAGGGACTCATACCATCAGGTCCGGAAGATTTGAAAGAATGTATTTTCTTGAGAGCTTTGACAACTTCCTCACTAGGGAATGGTTTGATCAAGTCCGCTTGCATACCTTGTATCTCCCGAGGTTTCACGTGGCTAAGGGCTTGGTTTATCAAGGACGGGTCGGGTTGGGAAGATGTGAAGATGTCTCCGAAGTAAGACAGGATAATCTGTTCGATATGTTCTTTCTCATAGCAAGCAGTACCAGAATTATCTCGTAGGTGGGTGATGTGATTAACCTCCCGGAGGGAACTCGCATGAGCATGGAAATAACTTGTGATGCAATCCCCCTCACGGTGCCAATGCTGTTTCGCCCACTGTTTCCATAAAATAGATTCTTTATCCAGAAGCAACTCAAGATTTGCATAGAGTGAGGCAAGCTGCTTCTTGACATCTGGGGTAATAACACCCCATTTCAACGAATGTATACGTGTGCTTTTATTTCTATTTTGCTACTTGCCAATACAAGTTTAGCCATTATCAATTCGCTGCTTGTTAATACAAGTATTGTCATTATCAATTCGCTGCTTGCTAATACAAGTATTGCAATTATCAATTCGCTGCTTGCCAACACAAGTATTGCCATTATGTGTCTTGCCAATACAAGTGCATCATTATTATAATTGTTACATTGTATGCCTCTTTGTTGTATAATTAATTGTGATAAATTACATTCTCCCACGAGCTGAAGGAAGCTCACCCAAACCTACTATTGATCCTTTCAGATTAGCTTGGTACCGACGTAGGAGCAAGGCGGGACCGTGAGCATATGGCCATGGTCAATTAATTCCTCATTTGAACTTATTTAAGTATTTACTTGTTTTTATTTCAAGTTTAGGACATGTTAGTTTGTTTTATTTTATTTCATTTTATATAAAATAATTTCTTTGAAAATGCTTCTGCACTAGTTAAATTTTATTTCTGATAATTTACTTCAATATTAGGGATTATTTACTTAGCTTCTTTTATTTACTTAATATTTGAAGTTTGAATTACTGCTTTATTATTGTTTTTGAAATTAGGTATAAATGTGTTAAATTATTTTTAAATAATAGGTGTACTAGTTGAGTCTAATTTGCAAAATATAAAATTTAGGGTGTTAGTAACGACCTGACTTGAGGTTATCATTCTTACTCTGGAAATTTTATTATCTATTGATGATTTATGGGAAAATATATTTATTAGAAATATTATGAAAATTGGATCGTTACAGTGTGGTATCAGAACGAGGTTTACATTTATGTAGACTCGTTTGTGTTTTTAAAAAAATATTTAATTTGTAATTTAAAATACAAAATATCATATGCTTCTCGGCCACCTCTGCTTAGTCGTTCGGTGCCAAGGTACATTTACATTGCATTTTAAATTTTCAAGCACACATGTATTTCACTGTTGAATGATATTCAAGCAACAACATTCCAGCACGTGCATTCATATTGTAATTTCATCTTATTGAGACAATGCTTATATGATTATGTGCTTTAGCACTATTACGTTCCATTCGTGCGATATTACCAGTATTTGCAATAGCAAACTAGAACGATTGAGACTTATGAGGAATAAAAATTTGATCAGAAGACCCTTATCTATTAGTACGACTTCTGTTTCATTGACTTGACCAAGAGTTTCGATGACACCGTTCATGGTTTGATTAATAATAAAAATTATGGTTCAATTATTTTAATAGTTGTGGTTGTGATTATGGTTGTAATTATAACTAATGTTATGATTGTAATTGTAGTTATGATTGTGATTATTTTGTAATTGTAATAATGATTATTATTATTATTATTATTATTATTAAACTATTTTCTCAATCTCATTTCTCGTATCACACCTTACGGATGGTATGAACATGGCCCCACTCCGAAAGAATGGCACCAGAACCAATGCCCAGGATGCCCAGCCTGCAGTGCCTAATGCGGTGCCTGACTCGCAATAAATACTCACAAGTTTAGCAACACTTCTACAAAACGTTGTTGGTGCACCATCAACCACTCAAGACCAGGTTCATGCTAGGGTGATAAGCCAGTTCGCCCATTTCAAACCTCCTACCTTTCATGGCCATGAGGGCCCGAAACTATTGAAGAGTGGATGTCTTTATTGGAGGACATTTTCTATATTGCTTGCTCAGACGCACATAGGGTGTTGTGTGCAGTGTTCCAGCTGAAAGAAGATGCCCGCACTTGGTGGAACTCATATTGGAGTTTGAAGACCCCTGCTGAGCGTGAAGCACTCACATGAGATAACTTCAAAACTATTGTTGTGAAAAATTATTATCCTCAAAGCTACATAAGTCGGATAGAGAGGGAATTCTAAGACCTGTTTTAGGGGTCCATGACCGTTACCAAATATGAGAGGAAGTTCAATCGTATGTGCCGCTTTTCCCCCAGTACAGTTAACGCAGAAGAGAAGAAGACTCAGTGTTTCCGAGATTATCTACAAGCACTACAAGAAAAATGAATTATAATGACAGGAAATTCTCTCAAAAGACTTTTAATGACAGGAATTTCCTGTCATGGTACCGTTATTACAACCTCTCTAGCTAAAAATCATTAATGAAAGGAAACAGGTCCCGTTATTATTGTAATAACATATTTTGTGACAAGATTATACCCTCATTAAAAACCATTCAATATGTAGATAAATCCCGTCATTATACCATAATTACCATCATTATATGAAATTTACAATCATGATTTGATATGAATTATTTATTTACGACTAATAAAATATGGAAGCCGAGAAACTTATAACAAAATACTCTCTTGAACAAAATATTTCACATGATCAAATATCCAATCCACATTTATTTCATGTTAACAAAATTTATGAAATTCCCTATAATCTGAGTTCGCTATAGTCCTTAAGAACAAAAACTATTTGAGAACAATAAATGATAAACACTTGGTTTTTTATACACCAAATTCTGAATTTACACTCACGTTCTTCATTTAGGCAAACCTGCAAGAAAATTCAAAAGACTAAATAATCAGATTTTAGCAAACATTGATATTAAAAGTTATCAAAGTAATTGGGACAAAATTTAGTGTATATGAGGGGTTTGTCTTCTTCATTAAAGATGCGAGACAAAGAAAATTAGACCATTATATTAGGAAAATAGTAATAATTAAAACTCCTCATCATTTACAACAGAAGCTAGTGCAAATAAATATATGAATACCTAGTTTGATTATTTACTAAAAACTTAAAACTTGCACTTCGATGATCTTTTGATTGCTAATCTAGTATAAAGGGAGTGCTCTCTTATCTTTACAATCTTTCCATTATGATCTCAAATCATGACTTTTTCACTGGATAAGGTTTGGACCCATATTGTCGAATTCAAAGAATTTTCGCTGGATAAATTCTTAATATATTGATAACCAATAATAATCTCAGAACCACAAAGATGATAAAATCACTCCAAGCAATAGATTGTACTTTATAATATTAAAAAATGCCACTACAAGGTAGTTGACTTACTCAACAACGAAGTGAGCTAGTGCAATTGGTAAAAGCATCAACTGCCTAAACCAATGATTCCGGGTTCGAATGCCCAGGGGAAGAGGAGAGTTTTCTTTGTTTTTAGATTACGAGAAGAAAATAAAGAGAACATGCCACTACAAAGCCAAAATGACAGAACTCTTTTTTTAATTTTTTTAGAAAGCATAATTATATAACTAAAACATAGCATGAATAAAATCATTTGATCATCTAGCATGATATTTAACATACTTTTGTCTAAAGCAATAAATAAAAGATAATGCCACTTAGGTTGAAATGTCCTAAAATAAAGTAAGTTTCCACTTATATATCTATAAAAAAAGAACAGAAGAACAGACTCAACACATCATGTGTAAAAGTTCAGTTCTAGCTTCCAGAGGTTTGTAGTTTGATTTGCCAAAAGAGAATCTCATGTAGCTATGGAAACAAGAAACAATATATCAAAAACCAATAACAGATACAAGCTTACCAATATGTGTTGCATTGCTCTTGTTCAATATACAGGTAGTCATGCTCTTCATTTCCACTAGGAGATTCCAATTCACTAAAAGCATTCCTTTACATCTTTTACTGCAATACCATTTATGAGAACATGCATATCAGCAAATAATATATCAAAAACTATTTCCCTTGTCATTCATTCAATAAGATTTGAGAAGATTGAAGAATGTAAATCTCGTGATACACAAAAGTTAACATTTAATAACCGTTCATTAATAATTTCACATAGGGTACAGAGACGTTTGTTTCTATTAAAGTTCTCATATATTCTACCCCACTAACCTGATAAGAGGAACAAATTATTGCCACCTAGTTAAAAAAAAAAAAGTAAGTGGTTATGCTTAGTGGTCGGCATAATTGCAACCACAAACAAATTTTCTTTAAGAATCATGTATTCTCCTACTCTTAGTTTTACTTGGAAAATAGTCCAATCACAGATTTGCTCATCAGTGAATCATATCTAGGTTTTAATCATTGATCATATTTAATATATTACCTTCACATCAATACAGAGTTGTTTATAGAAACAAAAGAAAAATTATCTTATAATACTTGACTTCTTGTACAAAGTTAAAATAAAAACATCATTTACCAAGCTATGATAAATTTCCAAAGTGAAACACCTTATACACAAGTAATATACTATCAAAGTTCATATTTTCAAGGAACCAAATACCTTATATACAAGCCCAAGCAACACACCAACCATGAAGAATTAAAATGGCAAAACAAAGTGTGCCAATATTATTAACCCACGTCATGTATTCGTAGTTGGAAGAATTAATCCTCGTCCTTCATATAGATGATCCTCATATCTATCATATAAGTATATCTACTTGAGTAAAAAGCACAATATACTACAATCTCAAGTTGAGAAAACTGGTCCTTCCTCAAAAAAATGTCAAATTCTGAATTAGATATCTAATTAGTCTCATTTCTAATGTCATTTTCCTCCTCAATCCAAGGCTAATATTCAGAGAAAAAAAATAGTAAGAGCTATAAGTAGGAAAGCTAATAATATGGATAAACAAGAGTTGTACAAATACACTTTTTATAGTTTAATGATTACTTCTATGTTTTCATCTTTGTGAATAATGTTACTTGAGTAGAAAACAGAGCATATCCTTGTATCTAACAAGAGAAAGGTAAAACTAAATCCCTTAATTATGTATTATGGTGTCTAGATCAAAAGCATAAAACCAAACATAAAATACACTGCTATCATTCATATATCTACAAGAAACCAAGAGAAGCCGAAGGAATATTTAGGACTGGATTGAAGCAACAAATACATATATTATCCCTCCCTGCAATAGAATGGTACATTAATGTATTTTTCTTAGCATCCTCTAAACCTAAAAATATTTTAGCACATATATATATCTATATACCACTGCCCTACTTATAATCATGTTCTAAAAATAAGTCAAAGTACAGAAGAAATAATGCCTATTGCAATATAATTTAAACAATCAGAAATCGGTGGAGAGATAAAAGATAATATTACCTCTCGAACTTAGAGTCAGAGTATTAGATTATCGTTTCCTAACAAAAAGAGAGAAAAGATCGAGCCATTAAATTTATGAAAGCTAAAGAAGAAGAAAATAATAGAGAAATCATTGATGAAACGAAAGAACAAGAAATGATGGTAACAACGATTTGAACATGGGGAGTTACATGAGAGATGTGCGACTTTGCTCCAGCAACACTTTTTTCCTCACATACAACTCACTCCCGCAACATCACTCAACCTACTTTGTTGGCGAAGCCGGAAGATGGTCCACGACAAATGGTACGATAATGGTCGGTAGCGAATGATAGAGTATACATTAAAGCAAACTTTTAGTGCGCTTTATGGATGTATATTTAATTTCCTTATTATCTGAAAT
>JAUEKW010089588.1:0-12585 GCA_032274785.1 Ajuga reptans
AAAATTATACTAAAGTTACAAAGGTGGCAAAAGTAATATAAAAGTTACACAAATGACTATTTTGATACGTTTTCACTTATTATATAGTAAGATTGAAATAATATTAAAATTAAAAAATTATTATAATTAATTCGATAAATCGGTATACATACCGAAATACCGAAAAATTGAATTACCGATTATTTCGGTATATCGGTATATACCAAAATACCAAAAATTTCAGAATTCTATACCGATTCGATATGGTACCATACCGTACCAAAAATGTCAATATACCGAAAATTTAGATTTTTTCCATATTTTTCGGTAAGTGCGGTGGTATTTCAACATTTCGGTATTTTTTCCCATTCACGATCCACAAAAAAACAAAGGATGAATCTCTGCCACGTGACTAAACTGTTGTGGGCATTTCAGCCATTGCAAATCTTCCCGATGCAGCAGATATGAAATAGTATTTGCCATTTCTCTCTTGTTTTTACCAAGCAAACCGAATTAGGAATACAAGAGTAGTTGACCGGCGAAAATTCTTATCGGTGCGTTTCGTTTATGGGGGCCGCAGTAAAGATTTGGGATGCTTCGGAAGTGGCGGAGACTCACAGCTCTGAGATTCCGTCGTCTTCACTCACCGTCGATCACTCTCTCTCCCTACCTGAAATGAAGCCTCGCATCGTGTGAGTCTCATCAATCTTTGCATTTATCGTGTTTATCATAAACGCATGCTAATGTTTTTTCATTATTGTTTCCATTCTCGATTCAACTCAATCACCTGTTATACTTTCCTGCTGAACTGGAACATTTTTACTTTTGACAAACGAACACATAGATTAAGCTATTGAGATGTGAACAAAAAATTGTTTATGACTGTTGGCAGTGGTGGAGGCAGAATTTTTGGTGAGGGGGCCCAGTGGTGTAGTGGGGGTTCGGGGGCAGCGCCAACGAAAAAAAAATTGGGCCTATTTTATATTTTATGAAAGACTATATAGATAAAATGATACTCAAGTTAAGCAATAAAATTATTTATTTTATTTAATTAAGTTGTATTAAAATCAATTAAAATACATCTATATAATAACACATTTTTACGGGGCCCCCCCTTGGCCCCCATGTAGCTCCGTCCCTGACTGTTGGTGAGCAAAATGATGGTGATAGATGAGATTTCATTTTGTTAATGAGTGTTTTATGAATTGATTTCAAGTTGGAGATGGCAGGTTATCATTGTGAGCAGAAGGGTACCCCTATGAATCACGAGTAAGACATCTTAGCATTCACAAGTCTAATTGTGATGACTATAAAGAATTTTGGAGGTAATGTTTAGGTATATGTGAGAAATACATGGTTGAGATGTGATTTTGGGCATGATACTTATGTTTTTAGGCGAACGGAACACCTACAATATTCGAAGTTTGTAAGTATATTAAGTTATTGGTGGCACAAAATTTGAATGATCCCCCTCCCCACCTGAGTTCCTGGCTTTGCATTGGAAAGTTCCATCAGGATTTCTCTTGCTACTTTGAGATATTAGCCATGGTATGTTCATTATGTCTGTCATGATAGATTGAGTTCTTGCAGTTACTGTGAGAGGAGTCTGTTGATTTTGATGCCTACTATTTTTACTTATGGGTAGTGATAATTTCTTCTAGAGGTGAATTGCAGCCCTTTGATTCCTTAAGAAAATATTCTGTTCATCTATGACCCTCTCTGGTTCTAGTAGTCAAGGTGCGATTCTGGTACCTGTATGTTGAGGATGAATTAGTTTTCTTACGGGTAGTTAAGGATTTTAGTTAATATAGGTTAGTGTAACTGTCTGGTTGTCAACTGCTCATGGTTTAGTGATAAGGACTTAGACAGAGTTTGCAGTAAGACGTTGGTGACTCCTGGAATAAAGCAACTGTATATGAGGATTGTAGCCTTGATGGATTTTGAGGTGAACCTACCATGTTTGGTCAGACTTCTTTGCATGATCAATTTGTACGTTGGAGCTTTGCGTTAAGTATTATTGGTATTCATCTAAACTTAATGGATATTGTTACCTTTAACTAAGCTGTAGGCTTTGCTTCTCCAAGGTATCTTATTATGGAGTTTTGAAATCTTAAATTGCCGAGAGCATTGCTGGGGCCGTTTCCCTATGTTGCGCGTTGCATATGCATCTCTTTTGGCCTAAACTTCCTTAAGGTATTACACCCGTAATCCAAATTATGCAGACAGAGAATCTTCTTTCAATATGAGTGCCTAATGTTTTCCTTTTTTCCTTTTCTATTTTTTTTGGTTCATTTGGAAGGTGGGTTTTGGGGGTGGAAGGGGAGTAAAGTCCTGTTACTAAATTTATAAGTATCAATTTTCTTCTTTTATTTAGATTAAAGTCCGAATAAGCAGTATTACTAAATTTATAAATATAAATTTTCTTATTTTATTTCTTAGATTACATTCATAAATGCAGAAAGCACGTGTAACTGCTGGTTCCTTTTCCTAAATGTTTTTGTTTATGTTCTTGTATAACATTATTATGACTCTGCTGCATTTTGGGAACTGAATGATTGGCCTATTTTGGTCAACCTTTTTAACGCAAGTGCCTTTTGCTATCGTTTTGTTATGATCTAGTCATTTTAATGCTGGAGGAGATGTAGATGTATGTCTTTTATCTGTGCTTCCTTGCATTTCTCATACATATAGATGTAGATATTCTATTCTACATAATGTGAATTATCTGGAAGCAAACGATGGTAACTGGCATTTTCTTCTTTATGTTGTTTTGATTTAGCTTAAATGAAACTAGAGTCAGATTCAGGTAGATATATATATATATATATATATTTTTTTTTGGTAAAATAGTTGCTTCCATTTTTTCACACACACACACATATATATATATTAACCTTTTGCACAATGGATTTCTGGCAGGGACCTATTCAAAGATCTATTCAAACAATTGTCAAAGTTGGATGAATCGGACATTTCCCTTGAAACAGTATCTGGTGGCATCACAAATCAGTGTGCGTCTCTTGTTGTCTTTTAGTAATAGTGTCTATTGTACTTGTTGAAATGGAAGTCCTATTTCCTTTAAACAGTTCTATTCGTAAATTTAGAACGATGATAAATCTCATATTCTTACTTACTGGTGGTTTGCTGTGTAGTACAGTAAATCATTTACCCATGAATGTAGTACAGTAAATCATTCGTAAGGATTTGAGAACTTTTCATGTTTCTGATATGGCTCGGAATTGGAGTATAGTTTTGTAATTTAGCACTTAGGGATCCCTCATCCCTCGAGTGCTTTGCTTTATTTTTTGTACCCTGTAAACTCCAATTTTATGAAATAAAATTCTGTTTCCAATAAAAAAAAAAATTACCCATGAATTATCTTCTATCTTAACAGTACTCAAGGTATCTGTGAGGGAGAACGATGGGAATGTTGTGAGTACGACTGTTAGGTTATATGGACCGAATACTGAATATGTGATCAATCGTGAAAGAGAACTGCAGGTACGTACTTGGTTACTGAGGTCTTCATTAAACTTGATATTGACTAGACATATGGAACTCATTGAACGTAATGGTATATTATGTGTTTCTACACTTTAACCTGTTGGGAAGAGATTCATCTCTTTTAGTTGGCATGTTTAGGCTACCCCACACCTCTCAGCCGCAGGATTTGGTGCCAAGTTGCTGGGAGTTTTTGGGAATGGAATGGTGCAATCATTTATTGATGCTCGGACACTTGCTGCATCAGGTTAGTTGGATATTACAATACATTAAGAAGTTAAAATTACCTTCTATCACCATCGACTGTGTTCTATTTTCAACATTTTGTCCATCCGTGAGTTTCAATTTATTCTTTATCGGATGGTAGAGTCTGATTAATTTCAATAGTCCTCAATGATTTTAGTTAGGTAATCAGTTGTTCACTTTTTAAATTTTCATATTATTCATGAATAGTTTATCATCGAGTTGAGAGAAGGTTGTCTTAGCTGTCATTATTTGTGTGATTCATGCTTTTGTGTTTTTATACCTATCCTCAGCATGACATCTTCAGAAATTTTCTTCTTTAATTTTCCCATTTTCATCTTTATATATGTGCCTGGGGGGAGTAGGGCTGTGCATTACATAGCAATCTCCTAAGGGCTTGAAGCATAGGAAAATAACCTGCTGGATGATATGCAAGTTCCTGCAGAAGTAGGAAAGTTGAGACTTGGTAATGAGCTGCAGCTTGATAGTTAAGCAACTTGGTTTCATGTGAAAATTATGGCTTAGGGTGAAATCGGAAAAGCTAGGTTGGACCTTTCACCTCTGAATGTGGTCCTTTATCTTCAATTTCGTGAGTTTTCTCATGATCAATGGACTGCTTTCTTTCCCATTAACATTCAGATTATGAATTGAGATCGCCGAAGTACCTTTGGAAGATCTAAATCCTGAAGTACCTATTGTGACCATAATAGTTATAGTTCAATAAAATGACTTGCTCTTTAACTTTTCTCGTTTTTCTTTTTGTTGGGATTTATGTGAAACTCTTGGAGTAGAAATGTGGCTACTTTGGAAAGAAAGCTATATGCATTTCATGCAAGAGCTTGACTCCAGTTAAAAGGAGCTCCGTAGGAGGTTTAGTTTGATTGCCTGTGCCTTTTTTATTTATGATTGGTGACTATTGCTTAAAGTGCGCTACTGATACCATAAAACGTTGTTTGCTCTTAAGGCACGACATAAATTGCATTGAAGAACTTAACCAAATGTGCCCCTCGGTGAAACCTGAGGAATAAGGTGGTTTCAAATAGGTGAAGTCTTTTGATCTGATTAGACTGGGTGTAGACTAGGTTTGGTGATGCAAAAGATTGGTATATTTTACAAGAACTGATGATCATCAGATAATTCCTCAACTTGTTCAAATTAGATTTGGGCAGCAAGAATGAGGTTTTGTCAGAATTTGTATACTGATGTTCTTCAGCAATATTCTTTTAGGTGCCCTTTAGTAGCTCCTTCAGTTTAGTGTTTTCGTTATACCTTGTAAGATTAGTTGCGTTTAAACAAAATATAAACTCAATTGTGATTGAAAGAGAAAGGAAACAACATATAGAAGGGAGGAATGATAAAAAGAACAAGAACTATATGAAATGAGGAAATGCACGTGTGTAAGGACTTAACCAAAGCCACCGAAATCAATTCAAGTTGAAGTACTAGTGCACTCTTTAAAATAAGAGTTGGTGAATTATATATAGTTCCAAACAAATTCAAAGGAATAGAAATGTAATCAATTAACACCATATATAATCTTATACAACTATGGTTTCTGAATGAGCTTATTTTTGTAAAGACTAAAGACAATTGAAGCAAACATCCAAAAATTATCATATGATTGTTGTACTGAAGCAGTCCACTCCTTCGAAATATGAGCAAATACAAAGATTTATTTGTCATGTCAATTTTGTTAAAGAGAAAAGATTATCTGAGAAGATAATTTGTCAGTTAAAAGTCTAATCATATTTTGTTTAGGCATTCTGATTAAACTCTAGAAACTATGTCAATCATAAATTAAGACTAAACTGCTATAAGACTGCAAATTGGTAAGTGTCAAGCAGTGCACACTTGAAATAAATAGATCAAATACTTAGCAGAGATTCTATATTCAGGACTTCTCCTTCCTACAAGCTTTTCTAGGAAGAAAGATTTCTGTGGTTTGAGAGACCAGAGCTCATTTATTCATTTCTTCAACTACAGTATTTATGATAATTTTGGAAATTAAGCAATTTCATCAATATAAATGGAGAATACCAAATCTCCATGAAAGAAATCATCTTTGAGGATATATCAAAATCAATATACCAAATTGCTAGATCAAGCAAATCAACCTACTTATTACATTATAGGTGAACATCCCAATTTTCTGCAATATCATCCCCCTCAAGGTGGTAAAGTGGACTTGTAGTAAAGTAGCTAATTCCTTGGTACAACTGATCTCATGGTGGTACATGGGAAATGGAATTGTCAATCTACTTTTTTTGTGAAGCATGCCTACTTGCATGTGTTTAGTTGGATCATCCTGAATTGTGTTAAAGCTATGCTAATAGCTCATGTGTTGTCGCAATATATCCTCATGTATCTGATTCCTAGAATCTGAAGAATCTTTTATGATTGCTGATTCAAAGAAGTTTACAAACCCCAAAGGCGATCGCATGAAAAATTTCTTCAGCACTTGATAGGGCTACAATATTCTGTAAAGCTGAGAGAAAGCATGTAAATTGCAGATTGGAAACCTCTTCCCATTGTAATCTTCTTTCTGATTATCAATGAAACCTCGTTTCTTATCCCAAAAAAAAAAAAAATTATGTTCTTGCCCCTTTAAACGTATTTCCCTTAGAAGATGGTAATAAATGCAATTGAAGTCAGACTCCTCTAGTCATAGGCTGTTTAAGGATTATTTAGTTTTTGACTTAGTAAGGGATTGGAACTATGCTTTGTAAAATAATAGATCAAGATGTAACGAACGATTGTATGTGTAATAGGGATCCCTCATCCCTAACACTTTTTTTTTTTAATCAATAAAGTTCATGTTTCTTATAAAAAAAATATACAATTGAAGCCAGACATTTAAGGACCTTGCACTATGTTTTTCTAAATAATGAGAAACAAAACATTTTAATAATAAAAACAGAAAATGAGTACGAAAGTGATGAGGGATCCCTAAAGTAATAAAAGAAAAGGAAAAAACTCTGCCAAATCTACATCGCATAACTTCAGTACCCTAGTTATGCATACAGTTGGGCAATCAGCCTCGTGTCATCAACAAGGTCTTAGATCCCTATGATCTGAGTCTTTTGACACCCACTAAACCACTCATACTAGTCTTTTCCCCCACTTCCTCAATGGATTCCTCATGATTGCACTGTGTTGGCTTCTATTGCTAGGTTAACATGCTTTCTAAATAGAATCCTTTTCCTGGACTCGTCTTTAAACCTCTGAACTGCTTGAAAATGCTTTTCCTCAGGATCCTGCATCATTGCCTAGTTACACTGACACCTGATTAGAGATAGAGTTGTTTGCCTTTCGGTCTTTAGAGCTTGGACATGGTTTTTCCTTAGGATCCTGCATGGTGTGGCTACAGTATTTTGCCCCTTCAAATAACTAAACACCCTTTTGAATGGGTAATAACTTGTAATCATTCTAGTTGATTTTAGAGGTGAGTGATCTTGCACAATCAACATCTATGCTTACATTATTATGTTCTGACACCTTTTAAATAGAATTCCTTTTCATGTTCTTGTCTTTTAAGTATTGTAGATTCCTCTGAACTGCGTGAACATTCTTTTCCCAAGTATTCTGCATGAATTGAGAAATTACACTTAACTCCTAGTGGGATAAATGAGTCTTCCAAATAGTGTCTAGTAGTTTCTATTTGGTGATATGGGGCAATATATGGTCTTAAACATTTGAACCCAAGAGTATGTCTTCTCAAGTAGACCTAGAATATACTTTGGCTGGGATATTAATATCCCTCTTTTGAAGTATGCTACTTTAATCCCGAGAAGTCTATAAAGTTCTTTCATTTCAAATTTTGGTGCAACCTCGTCTTTATATCGCCCCTTTACTTTGTTACTCTCCACATAGACTAATAAGATCGTGATTTTTCCATGGGCCAATGATTTACAAACAAGGTGTGGCTCTGATTTTTTTCATTCCCTGTTAGAAGTTTCAGGCAATAGTTTAATGCACTCGTGCCTTCCTATCACACACTTATAGGACGCACTTGAAACAATTAAAGATAACAATTAAAGCAGCATATATATGACATTATCACATTCACATGTGTGTCCCACCACATTTGTGTATTTTATAATTGCTATCATATGCATGATCATGACCCATTAGTTTTTATGACTGTGATGATATTTGACCATTCCCCATAACTATGTCTAATCTAGAGGCGTTCCTATAGTTAATTGGTTGCCAAAAAAAGATAAAAAAAATGTCCAAGTTGATATTGATTGCAAAATGATGTATATAAGAGGGGTATGAAGTGACCAATCTAATAGGCTCACAGCCAGTGTTGATTGGTTTCTTCATTTTCCCCACTTAATGCTCAAAGCTTGTGGATGGTTTGACAAGATAAATGAACTGCACTTATCCATAAATCTTATTTCTTGCGCCCCGGCCACGTACTATTTACCTTGATTTTTATGTATTCTACAAGAAATTATCTCCTATCAAAAGTGGTTTTCTGAGTTTGTTCCTGTTAATACAACCACTGATGAATAATGATAACTTAGCTTAATACCTATGTTTAAGTAGCTTATTTGTGCTCGAATTTAATTTTTATTTATTCATTCTATTCTTAACAGATATGCGAAAACCAAAGCTTGTTGCAGAAATTGCTAAGCAGCTGCGAAATTTCCATGAGGTGGAAATCCCTGGTTCTCGGGAACCCCAACTATGGAATGATATCTTCAAGTTCTTCACAAGAGGTGTTCTATGATAGTCTTTCTAATTGTAAAATAGATCTTGTTTCTCGTCATTTATGCATAACATTCTATTGGCCATATGGCTCTACTTTTTCTTTCAATCTCATGTCTGAGTGAGTTACTGTGTTGTTGCATGCAGCATCGACCCTCAAGTTTGATAATAGCGAGATGCAAAAGAAGTATCAGACAATTTCATTTGGAGAAATCAATAAAGAAATCACTGATCTCAAGGTGATCTGCAACCGTACATCTTGCTTATGATATATGTGGCAACATTTTGCCTTCTTTGCTCCTGGAAAAGCATACAAGGAGTTATCTTAAGCTAGGATATTGCAACCAAATTGTCTGCCTTTTAACAATTGGAAAGAGTTCCTTTTCTTGACAGTATGAGTACCAATAATTTTTACTTCATCATCTATAGCATGAGGGTAAAAGAGGAATCTATCTGTTTATGTTATGTTGTGCTTTGTCTTCTCACTGTTATCTTTCTTTTGGACTAGAAAGAGCAATAGTTGCAATTAAGGGAATTACATGTTGCACTTTGCACATGTTCTAACTGTTTTTTCCGTGAAGATTTTTTTTTTTTAATAAATAGGTTCATTGATTTTGATGTTTATCTTTATTAAATAAAGTTCCTTTTCCATACACTTCCTTTTGCATCAATAATTAAATAGGTGAAGAATAAAAGAAACATGAAGAAGCTTATTTTTTTTCAGCAGTATCAGATTTTGAATCTTTCCAAGTCAACAGTAGCCAAATGCAAGAAAGGCATTTTATTGTTGGAAAACATGAACATCTTATCTTTTGTCTGATGCATGTTTGTTTACTTTTGCTTTACTTGGTTGAAGACAATTTTATCTGTGAACATCTTATTGGTACAGGTAATGACTGATCGTTTTAATGCTCCGATTGTATATTGTCATAATGATCTGCTCTCTGGGAATTTGATGCTTAATGACAATGAAGGTAAATTATCATACATATTTTTTGCAAAAAATCTCTCCCTCTCTCTCTCTCTCTGGGGTGTGTCATAACATCCTTTGGGGTGTCGTTGATGTTTGACTTCTAATATTCTGAATTCCACAAAGGCTCACAGTTGATGTGGGTGCAGTACTTACTCTGATATGAATAATTAGATGAATGATTTCACTTGATTTTGAGCATAAATACTTCTCTGGGAATAAGTTTGGTTAATATGTAATACTTGTTCCAAACATTTTGGGAATTAGATTGTTATTAATGGGAGTTGAGATCTTGTGGTTGAATCCAAAAGACTGCTCAATAAAGTGATAACTTCACGTCTAATTTACTGACAAATTCTTTGCGGAGAATAGAACGACAGCATAACAGGTGGTCAGCAGATGCTATCTGATGTAAAGTTTGCTGATTACTGGAAACATTCAGCTATGGCATAAGATAGAAAATTCTTCAAGAGTTTGAACTTGTTCTGTCCCTTCGGGGACATCCGATAAAATTGGAAGGACACAGAGTCTGTATTTGTTTCCTTATGTTTATTTTGGGAGAAATCTCCAGATTGTATATTAGCTATTATCAGCATCTTTCTCATGTCTATTGACATCATCTATGTTCTCCTGAATTTGTGCGGTGTTTGAGAAATCTTCAGATAAGCTTTACTTCATCGACTTCGAGTACGGATCATACAATTACAGAGGTTTTGACATTGGAAATCACTTCAATGAATATGCTGGCTATGATTGTGATTATAAATTGTATGTCTTCTTCCTCATCCAAATTTCTGTTGTGAGTTGCCTTTTCCTTTTAGACTGATGACAAGATTCAATTTTTGCGCAGGTACCCTAGTAAAGATGAACAGTATCACTTCTTCAGGCACTATTTAAGACCTGACAAACCTGGCGAGGTATGTGAAAGTATTTCACGTTTTTAACTTTTCTTATTGGAAAGGAAATTTTCATATTCATTTTTGGAAAAATTGGTGAACATGTCACTATTTATGAAAATATCCTTTAACTTTTTGGCTTTATTATAATGTCATGTAATAAAAAATTAGTAAAAATACCCTATGACCGACTATAACAAGTCAACTGGTCAAAGGGTGATGTGGCGGTCATAAGATTATGTGGTAGTCTTCTAGTGTGTTATTATTATATTATGTTAAATTATAATCTGGAATATAAAAAAATTTAAAAATAAATTATGAATTGATTTAAACATATATATATATATATATGAGATAAATAAATCTACATAATATTTAAAAATATTTAGTTTTATATTGAAAAATCTTATTATTTATAAAAAAAAAAGTATATATATATATATAAATAAGGATAATACTTCTGGCCAGCCAGATTTTTTTTTTTTTTTTCAAAATTCATTTTTTCTTTTTTGATTGCTAATTATATATTGTTAGGATCATTTTTGTTAACTATCATTTTTTCCAATTCAAATGTTAAGTATCATTTTGGAGTTAAAAAAAAACGCCAACTTTTTCAAGTCATTTAAAATGACTGTTAACATTTAAATTAGAAAAAATGATAGTTGACAAAAATGATCACAACAATAAATAATATCCAACAAAAAAAAAAATTTAACAACTTTTTTTTTCTAGCAGCCTCCAATAAGGATAATAGGGGGAAAGTTAATAAAAATGAAAGTACACATGGCAAAGAAGTAGTAACCAAAGTACAAGGGGGAACAACATATGAACAAAAATAGGAGTTCTGAAAGTGCAGTGGGTAAAATATGCAATTAGAAATAATGGGACAAATGTGTACTATATCAGCACACGTAGAGGCTCACTATTTCCACATATAATATAACAACGAGGATTCGGCTCAATTTTGCATGATATTCATCTCCATGTTTGTAATCAATATGTCAGGTCTCTGATAAAGAACTTGAAACTCTCTATGCTGAAACAAATACGTATATGCTAGCTTCACACATGTACTGGGCATTATGGGCTTTAATCCAGGTAATGGGATAATTCTCAAGTATTTCTTGTGAGTCAAGAGTTTGGGTTGACGTTTTGGCCCTGTATATATATATGACAGGCAAAAATGTCTCCTATCAATTTTGATTATCTGGGCTACTTCTTCCTGCGGTACAACGAGTACAAGAAGCAGAAGGACAAGTGTTTGTCATTGGCAGAATCATATCTGTCAGCATCTCAAACTGGTTGAATCAACCTCTCCAGCTTTCTTCAACGTCTTTGTTGTGTCTTCATGGAGACATCACGTATTCTGATGAATAAGGTTTCCTGCTTTGTGGTGTTTGAAGAAAAGCCAGCTAGAGGGCGCCAACGGCAAATGGAGGCTTGCTAGTCCCGGAAAACAGTTGTGTTCGTTATTGTTTTTGTTTTTGTTTTCTCGTAAGAGAGTTTTAGACTAGTTAGTTGGCTGCTATTTTTTAAGCCTTCTATAGCGAATGCTAGTTGTTGGTAATATTGCCTACTAGTTTGTGTCGTATTAATGTGGATTCGAGGTTTATTTGTTAAAGGTTCTCAATAAACCAACTCTCCAACTTATCAATAATACTACAAATTAATGCAAGTATATAAGTATTCCCCCTTCCTCTACTTCAAAGTTTACTTCCAGTAACTATAAAATTGTCTCAATAATCTATAATATAGGTAAACTAAATCCCCCCCCCCCCCACCTCCTCCCAGCAAAATTTTAGATCCGTCCCTAAATATAGCCTTTTGCATCTTCGTAAGTATTAAAAATGTATTTATCTTTAATCGTTTACTATGCCGAAACATGTGGTATATATTAAATATAGCCTTTTGACCTATTAAAATATCATAAAAGGCCCCTCCAATTTGACCATATTAAAAAAAGTAAAATGTAAAATAAAACTGAAGAATTTCAAATTTGAAAAGGAATTCACTTCCCCCTTTTCTTCTCCTTATTCATTCTCCCTTTCTCTTTTATCAGTGAGCTCTCTTCTCACTCTCTCATTTTTCTTTCAACTCTCCCTCTTCTCCATTTCTCTTCTTCTTAATATGCTCCATATTGAGAGAAAATTGCACTTTTGGTCCCATAGGACACAGACCTGTGCCCTTTTGGCCCCATAGTTTGCACTTTTGACCCCACAAATCCAAAATTGAGCACTTTTGGTCCTGCCGTCACATTTCTGTTAAATTTTTTAGCACTTTCAG
>JAUEKW010089695.1:0-12584 GCA_032274785.1 Ajuga reptans
AGATCAAGAAGAGAATAATAATCATAAAATATAAGGGAATATGACTAGAAAATATGGAATAAATATATGCACATCAATCTTCCAAATTCTACCACAGTTAGCAAATTAATGTCAAAAGATTCAGATCAGCAATCATCCATGAATTTGAGTTGAAGATTATGTCCTTTTTATTAACAGATAAGGTTGAACTAACAATTGGAGCTCCTTCTTTTACGGAATCTTTTTCCGACCTATTATGGACACATATTAGTATGTCGATTATTAACGTGTAAATATCGTATCCCGAAAAGAAAGTTGGACAAAATGGAGGTGTCTTTCAAATCGGACAAAGATGAGAATTGATAAGATGAAATTAAGTCCTCATAAAATTTAAAAAGATGGAAAGAAGCCAATAATACTTCGTGATTATGTTCATTCGTGGTGTGTTTTTTTGACTTTGCCTTTGTGGTGCTAATAAATCTTTGAGATTAGGAATCACTATTTTTAATTCTTTTAATTTTTTTTTTAAATAAATTAAGTTCAAATTTTATTAATGAAAAGGAAAAATGAAAAAAGAATTATGAGATCAAAGACATGGTAAAAATTCATACCGTTATCGTACCAAAAGTTTCGGTATTACAAAAATCGGTATACTAAAAATTCGGTTCCGTATCGATAAATAACGATACTGTACCGAAATTTCGGTATACCTTTAGAAATTTGGTATACCAAAACACCGAACTATCAAAATATCGAGGTATACCGAAAATACCGATGTATACCGAAATACCAAACTTTTTTTGGTAAACTGGTATGTACCGAAATACCGAAATTTTAAAATTCTCATACCGTTAGCGTACGGTACCATACCGTATCGAAAATTTGATATACCAAAAATTTTAGTATTTTTGGTAATTTTTCAGTACGATAAATATAGTATTTCGGTATTTTAGTATTTTTTTTCGTGCCGGGGAAAGTAAGAAAACCACATAATTGCAATAAATCGGGGCAGCCTATCGGGTCGGGCCACCATCTATTGTATTTTTATAGTTAATTTATCTACTGCAAATATTGTGTTATAAACAATTATGTCTCTCTATATATATTAAGGTACACTGTTCGTACACATAAAATTTTGTGTTTAAATTATATCCCTGAAATACCCTCAATTAAATTTTAGTTACTTAAATGCCATGTTAAACTGTATTAGGTATTTAATAATTTATATTTAATTAAATTTAATTTTAGAGAGACATTTAATTAGTATATTTTCAAATAATTTTTCATTTTGAAATTAATAATCAAATAATAATAAAATTGATAATATAGAACGTTTCTTAGTTATTATAGTCAATAAAGTTCACATTTAAAATGGAAATTTTAATAACTTTATAATAAGTAAAATTTAAATAGTTAGTTATAAACAAAATAAGAATAAATTAAAAAATATAATTTTTTTTTGTGTAAAATTGATTAAAGATTGCCTAAGATACCACTAAAACATGTGTGACAAAACATAGACAAAAACTTGTGTGAGACCGTCACACGGTGTGACGGCTGTGTGACGAGAAAAAGTATCACATTTTTGTAGTAAAAGTATCACCTTTTTGTAGTAAATGTATCACTATTATTAAATAAAAGTATCACTTTTTTTGGACAAAAAAAAGTATCACTTTTTGTACCGAAAGTATCACCTTTATTTGCAAAAGTATAGGTATTTTTAAAGTATCACTGTTTTGGGTAAAAATATCACTGTTTTGGGCAAAAGTATCACTTTTTCTGTAAAATGGTATTCCGTCACACGCTGTCACACCGTGTGACCGCCACACGCAAGACTCACTCCAAAACATATAACTAAATATGATTTGATTCTTAGCCTATTCTTAGCAGATTGGATTATATTTCTTTTTATGTCACATGCACCCCATTATCCATGCAAATTAAAAGTCTCTACTTATCATATATATCATTATCATCTTCATGTGCTGATATGATTCGTATGAGTTAAGATATGGTTGATGTATATAACATTGTCCCGCTCCCCTATTCTTGGTGTAAAATTAGTTCGACCCATTCAATATTTTACATAGATAGAGCTATAGAATTTTAGACCGGGTCGGGGTCGGGCCGCCCGAATTACCATCTCTAACTGTGGACACTGATGTGTTAAAATCTCATAAAAGTAAATTAATTCGCAATTCAATCAAGTTTAATTCCAATCTCTCTTTTCTCAAAAAAAAAAAAACTCCAATCTCTCTTCCAATCTGATCAAGTTTCAATTCACTATAACTATACTGCAATAAATTTAATTTGTATTGTAATTTTGTAGTTTGTTAGTTGTAACTTTCAATTTCGTATTAATATACAATCAATTTTATTATATAATTATACATTATACATATTGCAAAAATAAATCAAATTACAGAAAAAAATATATTTAAAAAAATTATAAAACAAACCATCCGTAAGGGTGATTATAGTTTGAACAGCGAAATCGAAACCGAAACAGTGTCAGTGTACAACACGGTTCGGTTTCAATTTACCCTTGGATGACTTTCCGAACTACCTGTTAAAAATCGAAACCGGCGGTTCAAATCGTTTGTACAGAAGAGAGCCAGAAGTGAGATCTAGGGAGAAAGGTAGGGCTTGTTTGTTTATATTTTTAAAAGAATCTTTTTTATTTTTTACTATTCTAAATATATAAATCATGTTTGTTTTTACAATTTTCACTTATATACTTTTTTCAAATCAATCATTACATTTAAATTAAATATTTAACTTATGTCACATCACTACTATTCATTTAATATGATACAATATATTTCAATCATAATTATTTGATGTGACTTATAACTATCAATTCATCTAATATAATAAAATAAATTTTAATCAACATCATTTAATGGGGTCCACCATTTACTACTCTTCTAATAAAATATGTATATCTAAACATAATATTCATAAATATATCACATCTATCTAAAATTAAATCACAATCATCAAATCATATCAAACAAAATCTCGTAAACAGCGCTAGAAATACTAAAAACTGGAAATTGAAATTGAAAACATAACCAAACCTCCCCACTGGTTTTTTCTGAGGGAAAAGACTATATTCTCCAAACCATTTTCCCTTGCCAGTCTGCCTTTTACTGCTAATTAAAGATCTTATGTTTTTTGCTGCTAATTTTTTTTAACTATATTTCTTAATGGCCAAGGAAGAATATATGATTCAAAACAAATAACCACACATATGAAGATAGTTAGATCATTATACACTCAGATCTTATACTACATATCGTACCCTACTTCTGAGATGAAACACGAGATTGGGGCACCATAGAAGATCGAGAATCAGAAGTAGGGTCAATGTGCAGTGTAAGCAGTGGGAAATTCTCACCTACCCCCATCAGTAGTGTCTGTAATTTATTAGAAACACATGGCAAAAAGTAGAAAATGTTGCATTACGCTTATGTCCATGTGTAGGTAGTGCCAGTAAGTATAGGTAAAATCTTTCCATAAATAGTGGACTGACGCGAGTTGGACTGGTCTATGTACACTACTTCTAAGATGAACACGAGATTGAGACACAACAAAAGATCGAAAATCAGAAGTAGGGTCAATGTGCCGCGTAAGCCTAGCAAATTATTACCTACCCTCACCAGTAGTGTTTGTACTTCGTTGGAGACATATAGGCAAAATAGATAGAAAAAGTTGTATTACGCCCATGTGTCCTGCACTCAATGAGGTGTAGGTAGTGCCGGTAGGGGTAGGTAAGAACTTCCCGTAAGCAGTGACTGGTCTGTGTTGTACAAGACAAAAGCAAAACAAATGATAGATATGTAGGGGAAACAAATGAAAAAGATGCTTAGCTTCTTGAAGGTATTGTTCCAAGCCACCTTTACTTAAGATTCTTTTACCTCAATTGATGATTGAGGTGAATCTGAAACTCTTCCATGGATTCTACTTTATGCTATAAGCATTTTATGTTTACAACATATAAAGCATATATACTTTCACCCCCTTCATAATTTCTTGAATCAACCATGGTTTTGTACATTCATAGATCACTTATGCTAGTAATCTGTATCGGGCTATTAGCATCTCCATTTCTATCGCGTCAAGTCTATGGCGCGAGAAGTATCGACCTCTCTCGCGAACGGGGCAAGATGGGTCGACCCGTTATGCATAATTCAGACAAGAAAGATGCAGCTGTAGAGAAGACAGTGGATTCAAACCAATCAAGCCAAAGGGCAGTTAAAGGAGGATCAAATCCAATCCATAACAGAACTTGATGAGGGTAGTTTGGTCAGTTTGGATTCATTGTTTCCTAGTATCATGCAGATGTAAGGGTATTTTGTGTCTTCATTGTCTCTTTCTCTTATCATACATTTGAAATTCTGTTATCATACAAACTCTCCAACTAGGGGCGGCAAGCAAAACAAAGCTTTCGTTGACCAGCTCGTTTATTTGAATAAACGAACAAATTTTTGAGCTCATTTTATAAACGAACAGAGCTTGAACATTGATTGGCTTGTTCATTAATTGCTCGTGAACAAGCTTGTTCAAAATCCAATTAATAATAATAGTAATAATAATAAAAGTAAAAATATTCATACTACATATAATAATATTCTTATATTACCTCTTATTATAATAAGCATTTTTTGTATGCAGATTTAGGAAAATGTGTCTTATTCGATGTTCGTGAATAAAGTAATTAGTTTTTATAAGAGAATCATCCCAGAATACCTTTTATTTCGTTATAAGCAATAACATACGTTTCTGATTAATAATTCCCTATTTAATCTTTCATATTTCTCTCTTTTTTTTTTGTTGTGGCTCTCTCATTAATTACATATCTTTCTGATTAATAATTCCCTCTTTAAATTCATCCCCTATATTTTTTTTTTTATATAACGGGGAACCCGCAGCCACTACTCTTTGAGTGCGCACTGGGTAAATTCAGCGACTCTTCGAGTGCGTACTGGGTAAATTCTCGGACTGACGCAATAGCCTGCAAACCACGCCAACTAGGTAAACCACACAAGGTGTGTGACAAGCTCAGACCAAGAAGGTGTTAGCAGAGAGATTCAAACTTGTGACCTTTCAGTCCCACGCTCTCCTACTCCACCAACTTAGCCACCCTTGCGGGTAAATTCATCCCCTATTTGCTTCTTCAATAGATGTGGCAGCCTAGCCCATCTGACATGGGGCTAGACCATAAAAATGTTGACCCTAAGTACCATCAGGTCTAACAGATCCAACCTGATGGGCCAAAAGTTCAGCGGGCCATGAATTGCTCCAAAGTCATGGTATATTTTAGGAGATGAGCCAACTTTGCTCACTAATTTTTGTGTCGGCCCAGCCCGACATATGACATTGGCCCGACAGACTAGACTGGGCCGGGCCGTCCAAATTGCCACCAGTATCAACGGACATTAAGATCTTTCCACACTTCTGTTTATGTCCTAAAATATAAATGAAAAACACTATTGAGAATGGTTAGACAAGAACTTAATACAGACAGTTATTTCGGGCGTTTGAGCAGAGGCCAAACGGGTGGGCCTCGAAACAGGCTCGTTGCAATACATACATTCATATACACATGTAACAGAACAAACTAAAAGAAACAAAAGAGAGAAGAAAATTTATTATGACTGCAGCCACCACGAACGATAGACGGCCAACGCAGAACTGAACCGATTATTGGATCAAGCATGTTGGAGGTGAGGGGTGGCCTGTGCAGCGACAGTTGGCGCAGCCGAGGCTACAAGGAGACCTCTGCTTTGTGCTGCTTGAACAACAATTGCGAATCGTGCTGCTGCCAAAGCCGCAGCCTCCTAAGAGAGAGAGGATGTAAGATTCTTCTTAAGCTCTACTGTAAAAGAAGAGAGCAGCAAAACTCGGACAGTAAAGAAATTTTTATGTGCTGTTGAAGTAGTATTTTACCTGTCGTTGCCTACGGCGTTGCAAGATACTAATGGCCCAGATCATGATGTAGCAAGGCAATAGAAAACCGACAGCTCGAAGCAAAAACAGCTGCATCATAAATTAGGTACTCAGATCAACCATGATATATTAACTCAAGTTAAGTTCTAGAGGTGGCAAAATTGGCCCGGCTCGATGTGCCCAGACTGCCCGACATTTTAAACGGGCTAGCTCATAGAAATCTTAGCCCGAAGTACTATTGAGCCCAACAGACCCGACCCAGTGGTCAAATGGTTCAATAGGCCACAGGTCGTCTATTAGCAGACTGGGCCCGGCTAGGCCAGGCCGGCCCGAATGGCCACCTTTATGGTTAGCAACATTTATCACAGTTTTTATTAAGAAGAAAAAAAATTCTTAAAATATACTCACGGAGAAGAAAGTAGATGCGTCATCTTCTCCGTCTCCATCTCCATCGTCAGTGATAGACAGAGCATGCCTCAGTAGCAGAAGAGCCATCAACTATCAAGAAGAAAATCTCATATAAATTTTTCTTCAACGAAGTGCACTAACAAAATGGAAATCATGAATTGGGGTAGTGATCCTTACAATAAGAGCAGCCGATCGGCAAAATGCAGTGCCGCTGCTGTTTGTACCATTATAGTCGTCATAGTCAGCTTCAAACAACTGACGTTCGGCCTCAGCAATTGCTAGAAGCCGAGGATCGTGCATATCCAGTGGGGTGCCCGAAATTTGCCATACTCCCCTACAAAACATTTTAAAAACAACCAGATTAGAATTTAGACATAGTTATATTCAAGTCTGTTTTCACTTCAAAATGAAATCTTAAAAGCATTTTTGAACTCTTGAGATTGTCCATGGAATCCGTACATACCCAATATCAATGCTAGTCTCCTCAGGCGGAGGCCGTGGAGGGGCGGTATAACCTGGCTGATATGGCTGCACATCAAGATGAAAAATGTGACATCATTGACACTGATTATTGGGCTGAAAGCATGAGACATTGAGAATATAGATATTACACAAACGTAAACTGGTTTTAAATTAATATACAAATATGTTTCTAAGAGGTGGTCGCACAACTGCCACACAATGTTCAAACATATGTAAGCTGTTCCGACATATTTTCTGAATATTTATTGTTAATTTTATTTGGTTTCACCATTGAGCATAAAAAAATAATGAAACACACACACACGCGCGCAAACACAAAGTAATCTTAAATACACAACCATTCTTAAAGTGGCTATTGAATGGTAATTGGGAAGGAAAGTGGAGGTGAGACAACTTTTTTTGCTAGATATCATTTTTATTTTTTATTTTGGAGATATGGGGGGCTCTATGATAGGTGTTGGTGATGAAAAGTTATTGGAAACGGAATATATTTATCATCCCATTTTGATCTTTTCATCTTTTCATCTTTTATTTCTTTTTAGGAAAAGTTGATACTTCAAAATACCAAATCCGGGAGATACGTTTATCATCCCATATTGATCTTTTATCTCTTAATCTTTTATTACTATTTAGGGAAAACAGATTTTTCGGAATTTTGATTTGTAACTCGTGAGATCATTGATAGAAATCATACCCAAATACCAAAAAAGGAGCATCTTCTTCCGGAATTGGTTCCAACTGCGAAACTAATCTTTTCCAACTTTCTCAGCAAGTTTTAGCAAGAAAGTTGAAGACTATACTTTATCCAATACAACGCATCCTATTGCCATCATTGTTTAACTTGTTCTTTAGTATTTATTTTATTTATCATCGAGATGGGAAAGAGATTAATCATGCATTCTAAAGCAACTTTAGTTAACTTGTTTAACCTACTATTTGAAATCTGCCATTTTGCTTTAAGAGGCTAAAGTTAAAAAACATGCCATTGAACTATCCTATATGATCCAAAAATACACGAATAGAACATTGAAAAATTGGCAAAACGTACGAGGAGCAACCACATACCTGATGGCAAATCTCACATGTAATGTCTCCCTTCTCGTTGCACCAGTACTGAACACATTTGCGGTGAGCATACTGCAAACAAGTAGTTGTCAATAATATAGTTATCTAATTTTAGGCTATTTTAACGAAAAGCTTCATCGTAGCTAACAGGACAAACTGAGATACCAATAAGCTTCATCAAGATTGACGTTACAACATATTGAAATCCACTTTTAAGAGCATAAGCACACATCACAATAACATCGACAATTTTCAACCAGATCAATCTACAGGAACAGACACCTCAGGATAATACACTTACCTTGAGACTCCCACTGCAAGCACAAGGACTCTCCAAATTGTTAATAGAATCCTCCTCCTGACAAATTCGGCATTCCCCTACCCCTATCAGCGGCGCCTGCTCATCTACATCCTCATTGTCGTCCACTACTACCACCACTTCAGCATCTCCGGACGATGACGAACCCACCAATTCAGGCCTCTTTCCGGTGGGCACACATGCCACAGCCGGTTGGACAGGCCCAACTGCCTCGGGCTTGTCCATATCCACCACCAAATGCTCACCCATTAACAAACTTCTACACAACAGCCGCTACCAATAATAACAACAAGAATCCCTAAACAGAAAAAAATACAAAAATCAACACCTCAAAATCAAACCTAAAAAAATTCCCCTTCCTATTGATATTTTGACCTAAAAATTGCTATCCAATAATCGATTATTTCTTCGTGACTGACAAAGTCGTGATTTCTTCACAAGTAGGTTTAATGAAACCACCTCAATGTCAGATTCTTTAGACAAAAACAAAACTTCCAGTTCAGGAATAACAGAGTTAAAAACATTCATATACTTACCCACAATCTAGGGCACAACTACAATGGATAATCCAGAAAGAGGGGAAAATATATACACTAATTAAAGAAAATCAACCGATCGCGCTGGAATATGCAGCGGATCAGAGAATTTCTTTATCTAATTAAGCGAAAACACAAGTCAATATGCAATCGAAAAGCAATGAATTCCAAACCACCGAAAAGAAAGAAGAGATTATAACAATTATCAAGAAAAAAGGACTACCTGAAAGAAGAACAGAGAGATGGAAATGAAAATCGCGAATTTGTTGCCCAACCGAGGAAAAATACCGAGGTGAAAAGATATTTGTGACGTATTCTACTATATTGAAATTGTCTCCATTGGAGCAATTTCTTGCTTTTAAAAATATGGCCACGACAAAATTAAGCGAATTTCAAGAATTTGATCTTATTTCTATACTTTTATAATTCATACAGTCCGTCTTAAAAAATAGCCGTTTCCGTCTTTTTTTTTTATGTCTTAGTACGTTTTCTAATTAAGATTGTTACATATTTTTCTTTCGACAAAAACTTGCGTGAGACCGTCACACAGTGTGACGGTTATGTAACGAAAAAAAGTACTATTTTTTTATAGTAAAAGTATAACTATTATTAAATAAAAGTATTATTTTTTTTGGATAAAAAAAATATTACTTTTTGTACCAAAAGTATCATCTTTATTTGTAAAAGTATCATTATTTTTAAAGTATCACCGTTTTGGGCAAAAGTATCATTTTTTTCTGTAAAGTATATTCCGTCACACGCTATCATACCGTGTGACTGGCTGACCGCCACACGCAAGATTCACTCTTTTCTTTTTCCTAATCGACTCTTATTATATAAGTCAATGATTATCATTTATTTATATTAAATAAGGATAGACTTTCCAAGTGTATATAATTGTAAAACGGATGGAGTATTTTAAATTAATATACATTGACGTATTCTCGTAACTCTTTCTAAAAAAAAGAAAAGGTATTTTTGCCATTTTTTTCATAAACATCGAAACTTTCATAAAACTGTTATTTTTATCAAAAAGCAGCTGTTATTTTTTTTAAATGTCAATTTTGTATAAAGGTTAACACTCAAATAACTTTTTTTTTTAAAGTAACTCTTATCTAACTGACATAACTCCCGTCGCATGAGAAATTATCCGTCTTATTTTAGGTATTCGCATGTAAGTAGTGAGATATAAATAAATGGTATATGTGGAATCAATATTGTAAAAGTTCGTTAGACGCTAGTCTGACGGTAGTCTGGGGCCTAACAACTAGTCAGTAGGAGGGGCTGAGTGAGACATAAACGTAGTTAGACGGGAGAAATCGAGAGAAAATTATAGGCGACAAATGAAAGTCTACCGTTTAGACAGGGACTTATCAGGCCTAAAAGTCTCGGCTTTGTGTTTAATGGTGAAGGCTAATTTGAGGTAGTATCTCCTTTTTCATAAAAAAATGTGATGGGTTTTGTAGTGAGGCGATATGTAATAAAATACTCTAATAAAATGCTTGGGAAGAAGAAGTTTTAAATTCTCCTTTCATTCGCTTAAAAATATCAAACAAGCTTAATATATATTTTTACATTTATTAAAATTTAAATCTCAACTCGAACTCGAGATTTTGTTTCAAAATAAGTGAAAAAATATTAAATTTCTCGAACTTAGCTCAGGTTTAAAATGTCTATTGAAATATGTCTAAGGGGAAAGATGGACTGGGTAGACTATTTGGGCCTTGCCAGTCCAGTGGAAGTTAAAACCTCATTTGCAAATATCGCAAATTAGCTCCTATTAATCCACGTCTAGATGCTAGACTTCTACTGGTCGCCTATATTTATTTCTCAATTCCTTCTTGCCTAACCATGCATATCCTTCGATTAGCTTTGCTTAGGCCCCGATTAGTTGTTAGACCCCAAACAACTGTCTAACTAGCGCATATCGAATTCTATAACATTAGTTAAAACCGACAAAAATAGGATCAAGATTAGAATTTCCTGAAATAAGGCCTGATTGGTCCGGTGGGCTTATTAGGGCCTGGTTGTTTTGGACCCGTAATAATCCATTGATTTTCATTTATCTTCGAAAATTAATTGTAATTCAGTTGATTGAGTCATATAATCTTGGTTAGTAGCGGGGATCAATTTCCGTCGAGCTTTCTTCTACCAAAATTTGTACTGAAAATGAAAAAGAAGAAGAAAATAGATTAGCCCATCTCTTTCGTCCGACAAAAAGTGTTTTTGGACTTGAAGCAATTTAATTTAGAATTATGAGTACATTCTTGAAGATTTATTAAAGGGACTCAAGGTGATTACCTAATTAGAAATCATGAAAATGAGTATTTACAAGTAGCACACCCCTAAACAAAATAAAATCAGAAACAAAACAAATTGGCCCTAAATGAAATAATTTTTGACTAAATATTAATTATTGAGTAAACTATCCTTGAATGTGAGCAAATTAATGTACATTTTATTATTGTAGAGAAAGTGATGAAACATAGTAATTGTCACTCAATAAAAACATCAAATGTGTTTGTCCTTGCAACAAAAATCTAGCATTTAATCATATGCCATTTTTGGTTTGGACATTTTTAGCATTGTTCCAAATGTTGTATGTTATTACATATGCATAAAGATAAGATGATGCCTAATGATTATGTAATTGTATGTAGTTTAAGTGGCTGACACCTAACATCCACTTCCTCCACTCCAAACATTATTCTCTCTACTTTTATTAATCTTTGTGGATTTTTTAGGGTGGTTTACATAAGACTTTCCTTTAATTAATGCTTTCAATTTATTAAAATATGTATCCCCATATACCGGTTCGGATCTTTTACAAAATACGGTGCAATATTTTCTAAAATACGTGGATAATTGCATGACACGTGTAAACCAGGGCATCACTATTACATAAGTAAATGTGACGTGTAATTATATATATATGTTGTAGGAGGTGTTGTACCCCAAGTCGTAGAAGATCCGAAGTGCCCATATACCTAAGCAATTAAGATTTTCTACAACAACGGGTGCAACATCTCCTATAATAGTTGCACCAATTAATACATGCCATATATATATATATATGTATAAAATAAATAATTAATGATTATGTGTCATGCGTTGGTGCAACCACAGTAAAAAAAGTTGCACAAGTCATTGTAGAGAGATCTTAATTGCTATCTACGACCCCCTTCAATATCTTTTATTCTTTCTTTAGAGGGCTAACTTCATGACTCGTTATCGCACATTCTTTTGCTTGTTTTGCAAAGACTTGTAACTTGGATTGCGTTGTCTGGGACTCTGTTCCCTCATTTCTCTGTCATTTAGTGCTATATGAATTTCCTTTTCTCCTCAAAAAAAAAAAAACTTCATGACTCGTTATTGGATTCGAGAGCTTGGATATGACAATGCATTTTATTTTCCCAAGATATTTTATCATAATTTAATACTCTCTCCGTCCTATAATAAAAGGTCCGTTTAACGTATGTTACATTTTAACAATGTAGAATAGGAAAACAAAGAAAGAAAGAAAGAAACCGCCATCTTCCTCTCTCATAAAGAAACCGCCATCTTCCTCCTTTGTGCGTAAAATTTGATCTTTTTCTCACATCAGATTTAGATATCTTCCTCCTTCTTCCGCCATCCTCCGTTCATAGAAGGATGGGGAAGACTTATTATATGTTTTGTAGTATTTATTTTGATTTTGTTTTGTATTATTTTTTTTCCTCTCCTCAGGTTTGCCTCTGTGAGATTCTCCCCGCCTTTGTGCGCCTATCCACGCCTTGTGCGGCTATCGATCTTCGTTTTCCGATGAGTCTACCTGGCTTCCACGCTTTGTGCGGCCTCCGATC
>JAUEKW010090134.1:0-12579 GCA_032274785.1 Ajuga reptans
TACTATAGTTTTGATAGTGCAAGCAAATCAGATCTAACAGTTGAGGTAATGACTAATTTGCACATACCAATTTTTTTTAATGATTTAAAGTGCTCTGGTGGTCCGAATTATGAGCTGATGTTAAATGTTGACATACCGATGATGTTATTGATGAATATTGATCCCACTCATAGATTGTGTAGCGATACAAGATTGATCATTACAAAACTTGGTACACATGTACTTGAAGGGAAAGCCATGACTGGAACTAATGTAGTTACAAATATGTTAAATCCAAAATTATCATTAACTCCTTCCAACCTGATAGTGCCTTTCAAATTCCAATATTGCGAGTTTCCTCTTACAGTTTCATATGCTATGACCATCAACAAGAGTCAAGGAAAGTCATTATCTAATGTAGGACTCTTCTTGTGCAAAATCAATTTCTAGTAATGACCACTTACATATTGCTTTGTCAAGAGTTACAATTCGGCGTGGGTTTAAGATCCTCATATGTGATGGAGTAAAACAACATGTCAATTCAATTGTTAATGCTGTATATAGAGAAGCTTTTCAGAACATTTAGTCTTTAACTTTTTTCATTAGTTTGTATGTAGTTTACGGTAATTAGACGTGTGACATTGTTATATCAAACTTTTACTCATTATAGCATAACATTTCATACAAGTCCTCTATAACATCTTATTAATTACGTATTTTGCTTTTTATTATGAGACATATTTACGTTTATATCTTAATAACAATATAATTAAATAATATCTAACCCGTGCATCCCACGCGTGGATATCTAGTTACATAAAAAAAAAAAAAAAAGGAAGATAGAATCGAAAAGTGTAAATAGTAAAAGCAAGGCGGAACTTTTGTAGTTCAAAAGGTGCCTCACATTTACACTAGAAGGTGTTTGGTTTATTTAAAGGTTGATAATTTTAGAGTTTCTGAGATAATAGATTTTAAAGTGTATTGTTTTGAAACTTTTAAAGTGTTCATTTAAAAGGTATTTTGTAATTAAATAATTAACTTAAAAATAAATTGTTGATCGGTGTTCAAGATGTTTCCAAGAATATTTAAAAGGTGTTTTGCAATTAAATAATTAACTTAAAAAATAATTAACAACATTCCTTATCAATTTTTTAGGGAAAAAATAAAACTATTTACATGACCATTACAATGAAGAAGAAAAAAAAAATCTTCTAACCATGCATTACTTTTAAATTTTAATAGATTAGGAGCGCACATAAATATATATACCAAAAAGTAAATTTTAATTATTTACAAATTCTCATGTATAATAAGTGCACGATTATTAGAACCTAGTAATCTAGGTCACGGGTGAAGTGCTATAGTTGGGATATTAGTTTGCTCATTTTTATAGTTTGTATGGTTAAGTTCAAAGAACTTCATAGTTTGGTGGATAAAACACAGTTACTCCTAATATATAATATAATATTATAACCATCAACTTTTCAATATTGTTATTGTTGTAACATCTATAATAGAAACATATACTATTTTATTATTCTAGTTCTAAGTTCCAAAGTTTTAAAGACAGAATTTTCGTGATCCACTTAAACATAAATCAAACACTCCCCATAAGTTTTGTTGTATTTATTTTTTACTAATACGTCTAATGTATTGTGGTATGGACCAAAGGGTAAAATTCTCCAAATTGGCTAATAAAAAATGGGGCCAATTTTATTTTTATTGTTTTGTTTTATATATATCACAAATGGCTAAAATTAAAAACACCCTCTCCCTCTTTTAAGTCAAATCATGCATTTATTTAACTTAAATTTAATAATATATATAGGATTTTTACGTGGTCAAAAAACTACCCTAACTGTAAAATCCAACACAGCAATTAGGCAACGTTGTAGAAATTGCTAGGCACTAGTTAGGCAGTGAATTGGGGCCTGAAGACTAGTCAGGGCCTAGGCAAGGCTGATGGGGGCCTAGGTGGAGCTGATCAGAGCGTGGCTAGGCAATAAGAAATCAGAAAATAAACATAGACGGTCAATGGGAGTCTAGCACCTAGGCAGAGATAAATCGAAGTTAGTCGAAAATTTTGACAACAGATTATTATTAGGTGTAGCGTATAGTAAAGGGCAAACATACTAAGTTTGATCTCCACAACCAGGAATAAGATATAAATGTTACATTGGAATACTCTCATTCATAAGAAACCCTTCATTCTCAGCTTTCCCAGCTTTCTATTCACACCTATACATTTATATATGTATACATGCTCAATCAAGATAATATACAAACAAGAATTGATCAAGAGATCAGTGGCATGGCGAGTGGAGGCGTTCGGCCCGTGTTTGAAGATTTCAAGCCCGAATCGGAATGGCAACAAGATGCTCAATCGCATAGTCTCCTTATCTATGTTCCTGGTACGTACGTGTTGTGGGAAAACGAAACAAATACCATTCATACTTTTATAACAGACATGCTCCTGTATCTGCCAGGTTTCAGTAAACAACAGCTGAGGGTTTCAACGGAGAGCCGGAATGTAATCAGGGTACGAGGCGAACGCCTGGTGGCTGGCAACAAATGGAGCCGGTTCCTCCAAGATTTTCAAGTTCCTGAAAACAGTGAAATGGATTCTATTCGAGCAAGATTTCAAAAAGGAATACTTAACATCACAATTCAAAAAAAGAGTGCAGACAAGCCTCAACATCTTCCTCCAAACAAGACAACTACTGATACTCCGAATCAACCTGCTTTTGAAGAGGAAATCCACAAGGAAAAACAGGGCCCGGCTGATGTTATAAGTGAGAGAACTAGCATTAACGCATCTACCGACGGAGATAGAGCGGTTAAACAAGATCCTAATCATGGTGGAATAATAACGATGAAAGAGGTAAAAAGTTCAATTTTTCTTGATAAATGATTGTCTACAAAAGGGTTTTCTTTAGTGTACATATCACAACTTACTCCTACTTTTTCTTAAAAGACGAAGAAAGAAGAGGAAGAGAAGAACTCAATAAGTAAAGAATTACCGGAGGTAAAGAAGGCAGAAGAGAGAGCAAAGGAAAAGGAAAGAGAACCGAATGAGGGACGAGGAAGACACCTGAATAGTTCCACAGTCGAGAGATACAAGAAAGCAGTGGAAGGGATTGGTGAGCTTAACGAAGAAAGGCAATTGATGGTGAATATGGGGGCGGCTGTGCTCGTTATTGTGGCACTAAGTGCTTATGTCACCTACAAGTTTGTATCACCAGATCATCAAAAATAGGCACTATTAAGAAATGTATGTAAATAACTCCAACAGGACAAATAAGGGGTACACAATTTACAGTACATTTCAATAAAAAATATAATAGAAACATCGCCTGTTGAAAGAATCCTGAGTATTTTAGGATCGACAAGAAATTAAACTATCAAAAGAATATAACCAATCTTGACCTGCACTCGGCATGCGCCTCAAACATTTATCTGAAACACGTTTCTGTGAAAAGAGAGAACTGCAATCCAAACCCGAAAAAATTCATGAATCCAAAAATGTAAGATGCTTGTTTATTAATACAAAATCTCACCAAGCTACCAAAATTGGGAAGAGGGTGTACTATCTGGGAATAGAGCTAAATTTTGATTCTTCCACAAAGACGCCAATATGATCCGTGGTGGAAGAGAGATTTCTCAAAAACCCATATATCACGTACAAGAACCTGAGGTGACGATGAGAGTGTCAGAATATATTTCTAGAGAAAATTTTACATGTTGACAGGCCTTATTCTGGATTGAGAAACACTCAAGTTTATTAAACTTAGTGTGAGGAAAGACAACGCAAGAAATCAGTCAGCATTAACTCATACCTCCTTTTCTTTATCACCAGCAACAACGGCTCCTCTTGAATCATATGCCTCAAACTTCTGCAGAGACATTAAAAGCAGCGGCAATTAAAACCTGTTGGCAACATAACTAGCCAAAAGAGGATACACTAATCAATATTTATACTGGATTATCCTAGCATGGGTAGACAATTAACCGTCAACTCCCCCCTTCCACCCTTTCTGGAATATTTTGATGATAGAACACTGCTCATTGCTAGTGAAACAAAATGGGAGTGAAGACCAACAATATGACAAGGACATAAACTGATCGAAGAAGGTCAAGCAGTGGAAGCTTACAAGAAGAATTTTCTCATACCCATTCTCTACCCAGCCTATCACACCCCCATGCCCTAGCTTGGGCGAATTGCTACCCCATGGATTATGACATGAAGACAGTCCCTAGGATGGACTTCTCTAAGCATATTATCCTTAGAGAGGGTTCGCTCGAGTGACATACAGAAGTTGGCATTGCCATCTGTAAACCAAAATATGACAAGGACATAAACTGATCGAAGAAGGTCAGGCAGTGGAAGCTTACAAGAAGAATTTTCTCATACCCATTCTCTACCCAGCCTATCACACCCCCATGCCCTTGCTTGGGTGAATTGCTACCCCGTGGATTATGACATGAAGACAGTCCCTAGGATGGACTTCTCTAAGCATATTATCCTTAGAGAGGGTTCGCTCGAGTGACATACAGAAGTTGGCATTGCCATCTGTAAACCAAGAATATTGACCTGCTTCTCCATTTAGTAATTCCTAACCAGTTTTTGCCTTACCAAAATAAAAAAAGACTCGAAAAATTTACTCCAGCTGCTATGGTTGGCTAAAGCAAATCCTTCTTTAGTATACCAAGTTAGAAATGGATATTAGGAATTTGGGATTAGTCACAGCACACGTCTACACAATAAGCTTAGAGAAATAATCACTTATCAGTAATAACATAATATTCAACTGACGAATTGATTATATATAAAATTGAACTTGCAGATTTGACTTGCAAATGGTACAAAAATTGGCAGACTTTAATCTCCATCTTACCTGTTTACTAAGAAACTCAAGTGTAATTTGTGCGAAAACTTTGTTGAGGTTATCTCGATCTACCCCAATCTGCAAGAAATAATAAAAATCATTCTGAATGCCTATTGAAAATGAAGGATCGGCTGTCATTTCTCCACCATTTCAGGGACATCAAAGTTGCAAATTAATGTATAAGAGTTGAATAGAACTTATTCCATATGAATATGATAGAGTGAAAGCTACCGGAATAACGGAAATACGAAATAGATAGATAAATCCTCAAAGGAGGCCACAGAGAATCTCTCTGCCACAACCCGAAGGTGCAAAACAATAATATCCAGGATGATCAACTAGGTCTAGGAATTCAACTATAAATACTAAAACACTAAGGCCCATGCACATGCATAAAGCCCGTAATAATAAGTAATTTAATTAACTAATTACTCCAACAATTCTATCAAGCCCATCGGCCCTTTTCCCCTTCTCGCGTACACCTGCAGTGGTGGTCTATCAGAATAAGTTAAAATGGAATGAACTCAACTGAGGAACTTAGGCAGCCCAATTAACAGAGAACTTTGTCAAATGAAAAGATATTGGTTCAACAGAGTATCAACCCTACCCTCTATGCCTCTCACTCTCACGCCTCCAACTACACAGACAGTACCTAAGGGAAGGCTCAACGGTCTCATCCTTATGCAGAATCCCAACCGTGTGAATATTGAATACTCATCCTCTGGTGTGAAACCCTTCAACACCCCCACCCCCCAAAGAAAAAGGAAAATGAGAATGGAACGAAGAAACACAACGATAAACACACTAGCACAACAAGAAAGGCAAAAAAAAAAAAGAGCAGACAGTATAAATTAAATAGAACATAAGCGGACACTAGAAAATATACTCGCTGCCAGATGAAATTATGATGTTGACCACAAAACCAAAAACTGAACTTTAATTTGAAGAACCTCGAAACCAATCTAAAAGACCTGAGTTGACCACTATCCAAGATCTACAGGGATTGAACTTCAAAATATTTGATATAAAATATGTATTACACAAAACAGTCTACATATGCAAGGATACAAAGTATTTATATTATTTCATCATGAGATACTTGCCAATCGAGCTCGCATCGTCCGTATTTTGACAATGGGCATTATCATTTCCCAGTAAATATGATCCCAAACTGCCTCCCTGTGCTTGATTTCATTTTTGAGAGCCTGATTAGATAAACTGGGTTAGCGTATAGAAGTGGTGGGTATTTTATTAACATGCATAATATGTTTAACAGGAAAGCAAGTACTAAAGAGGTAGAACATACGGTATACATGTTCTCTGTAACTAATTTCCTCAGTGATCCTTTGTCTCCATTAGCTATTAGAGTATTTATCTGAAAAGATACTATTTGAGCAAATGAGAAATAGAAAGCAAGAACACATACATGAGTTCACTGTGATAGAGATTTGAAATGGCAAGAGTGGACCTCTTTGTACAAAAGACCAGCCTCTTCATAAAATTTCATTTTGGAATACCCAGTTTTCCTCAATTTTGAAATTGCATATGCAGTTCTTAGCTGCAACACAAAAGTCATAGCATATCAGTTCGCCCTATATCTGCAGAAGGTGACACATGAATAAAGCAAGCATTTGTTTTATTTTTCAGCTCTGGAAATTAAATTCCACAAAGAGAAAGCAAAGCCGTTCTTGCATGGAGTTCTGAATTTTCTTTTCATATTTCCATGAAGACTCTCCTCGTGGCAGGAGTTTTTTGGAAATTAAAAACATCAGTTGGATGATGAATGTTGAAGATATATCAGTATATTACTGTTGGAGCCAAATTACATGGACATTAAATGTTCCACGAACCTGACAAACATTCCGAATTCTACCTAATCAAATGGCTCTAATGTTCCATTATTTCTCTTTCTTTTCATTAATGCATGCATACACACGCAAACACACACATAAGTGTATATATATATGTAGAGATATATATCATGAGCACTTTCTCCTCAACTTGCTCCCTCCTGACACCATCTTTTTTATGTTGAGGCCCACCATCTTCCCACTAACCAGGACTCCTTACTGCCACTCCGATGCAGCAATTTTTGTCCCATCTCCAAATCCAGCATCCCCAACAATTCATGGAAGTCATCCACATCCTCTTCAGGAACCAAGTTCCAGCCACCAAACACTGGCACGGATGCATTTCCAACCATGAAATCTCAAAATTCTTTCGATTTTATTCGACCCACCTTTTCATCACCTCCAGCTTCCACCAGCAGTTCCACCACAGTTGATTTTCCACTGGCATTTGTATGGAAAATTGTTACATTTGATTTTACACTTTCCGAAGAATCTTGCTTAGTTTTGTTCTGTCTGAGGGATTGAGTTCCAAACTTCCAATTAAGCTGTTTTATTCTGTATTTTGAGTAGACTTGAAAATGATATTTCTCATCAGATAGAAAATGCTGGTGTTTTCCAAGGATATTGTTCTGATTATTATGATGCTGCTGTGGGTATGATGAATGGGAACAAAGGAAAAAATCCTATATGTGAGTAAGTTCGTACACATATATAAAGTTTTCCTGTAATTGCCAGAAAGAGCCAAATTTTGGAAATATAACCGAGAACAGAGAAAAAAGGTTCATTATTGAAGTACCTCTGAACCGATGCCTTCTTTTGTTTTTTTCCAACCTGATCTAGTAAACCATCTGTCACCAACATATGAAGTTAGCGGAGGCAGCAAGAAGTAATGTGATGCACATCCGCGAGTCAGTGGCTAAAAATATCATGAATTGAAGTACAAATGAAAGATGTCAGCTTACAAATACACAAATCAAACTATGAACACGCATGCATAAAGGGGAAAAGGAAAATACCTTAAAATAACATCAGGAAACTAAGAAACAGGATATTTGAAAATTGAAGTTAATAAAGTAACAGGTTTTATTTGGTCACCCTGATTCGTTTCTTAAGTTCTACATTCTTTATGCTTCATTAAGTCCCATCACAAACTATATCAGCATGCTTCATTAAGTAAACAATATAAGGAGAAAAAGAAAAAAAGACTGGTATTAGAATCATCATGTAACATGTATATTCAGTGATTTTTTTTCATTAATTCTATGTAATATTAATCATTTACATAATCCAGAGGTGCACATTGATTTGCTTAAGGCCAAAATATGCTATCTATCTATACATCTGTCAATCATCTAAAGAAGTGGCAAAGGACTCGCACATATTGCCAAATATGAGAGAATGTCAAAACTCTTCTTCAACAAACATTATCTCCTTGCATTCAACAACCTGGGCATTCCAACTCTTAGAAGTCGTAAGAATGCCATTTTCAAGACCCTTACTCGCCACACCCGTTCACATCCAATAAACCACACTTCTAGAGGAACAATAAAACCAAAAGGATCGGAACAGCAGCAAAGGGCATACTGTGCAAGAGATCCAATATAAGCAGCTATTACCAAAGGAGTAAGCTATTCTTCCAACAATATCAGGAATCAAAGGGTGAGGTTAGTAACTGGGTTAATCTGGAGGGAGTATGGTAACTTTAAGTTTAAACGCAGATGAACCGATCAGAAAAACAACCAAGGGGATAAATCACACTACGTCTCGTGTGACCATAAGAACTGCAATTGGCCCAATATAGTACTACACTTCTAAACTTCCGCCTGCCATATTCTTTTCAGCCATGTTAAGATTATTGTATAGAGGGTAACACAAGAATCCTACTAAAAATCAAGCAGCTCAGACTGCTTTGGAGTTGGGGCCTCTGGTTTTAAGTACGAAACCCTCAGTTCAGATGAAAATTTTGAGATGACCCAAGACGAATCAAACAGGATGCCTTGCTCTCATATGTCTCTTAAGAGGAGGGACAGGAGCAACCCCTAACCTCCCTACCCCTGGCCAATTGTAAATGTCAGTATAACCATTTCCAGACAGCACATTTTAGAAATTATTGGTTGAATCTTTATACAGTACAATGATAAATTGAATCTCAAATTATGATAAAGCCCATATAATACACTAACCACCTCCACAACCCCTCTTTCTTGTCTACAATGCATATTGGACAAATAAGAGATCGAAATGCCAAAAGTATTTACACCATATGTACTAATTATTTGCCAAAAGCAACAGATAACTTCTTTGATAGTCCATTCAGAATGACATGACAATCCCCAAATTGCAGGACTGACTTGCAGAATGACCATAGCAGAGAGGAATTAGTATTGTGAACGTGTTATGACATGATGACTATCAATATGGCCAACATTAATGCTACTACTGACCTATACAAAAAAGACATTGGTTCACCGGGTGAATATGGCTCGTACACAAATCCAGGACTCGTCATCGACACTTTAACAGCGCCCTGCGCAAGTGAAAGTTTAAGAATACAACCATTATATTGTGTAACTCGCACTTAGAGTGATGAGGTTCATAGAGGAATGATTCTTTAACTCAAAATGAACAAAAAGCCAAGAAACTCGGGGAGTTTGGAAAGAGGAGTGCATCTGAAGTGAAATTTACCTTGCATCTTAAACCAGAGTTGAAGTTCACACGCATATACTCTTACGAGTTTCATAAATGAGATGCTAACGACTGTATGCATTACTGTATGAATATTTAATGTTCCTAAACTCAAAATATACTTTGAAATGTTCCACAAGCCAAAAAAGAGGCAGATTATGAATCCTAGGCCTTAGCTTGAATAGAAAGAGATGGCCTACTAAAGGATTATTTACTTGGCAACGAAGAGTCATCTTTTTTCTTTTTTTTTTAATGTCTTGATCTTTCTGAATGTTTTAGGGTTCGAGTGATTATGCCTTTACTTTTCATTTTCTTTTTTTATCTTGGTACAAAAACTAATGTGAATTATTGTTGTAGAAAATAGTAGTAGAAAACAAGTGTGGTTGGATATGAAAAATGTGTAATAATTATGGTTGGTGTGAACATGTCTTTTTAAATGAGAATGTGGCTGGATGTGAAAGTTTTTGATAAAATGAATCTTATTTTATAAATTATATATTTATATTTAATTAAAACAGGTAAATTTCTTATTTTATTTGTTATTGAATTTGGGATAAGAGGGTGTGGCTAAATTCAAAATTTATTAAAATCCATAGCCCGGAATGTGTTATTTTCTGTATTGCTGCAGAAAATGAATAATAAAAAAGATTATGCAAGTTGAAAAAGAAAGAGAGCATGATAAAAAAAAAAAAAAAAAAATACAAGATTTTAGTACAAAAATAAAGATTTTTTTTATACACATTCACACCTTTGCACAAAAACATTTGGTAGAAAAGATAAAAACGAAATCATTCAAATAACCAAGCACACCTTCAGTGTTTAATTTATAGTTATGCAGCAAATCTGTGTCTTGAGTAGTTGAGTCTGAAGTAGGCTGAATAAAAGTATTACTCCCTCCGTCCCAAAAGAATGTCATGTTCCCAAAATCTTTTTTTCCCAGGAAAGGAGTTCTATTTCAAAAGTCAATGTCTCGCTTATATTAGTCAAAGTAAAAAAAAATTAAAAAAAATTAATTTCACAAATAAGTTACAACCATCAAAAGAAACTGCTAGGTTTCTTTTTTATTATTTTTCCCTTTATGCTTCTAAATTTCAGATTATCAACATCTTTCCGTTCAGTGTTCATCTTTAAGTCGATGACTTCACATTTGTACGAAATAATTTCCCAAGTTATGGTCTGGGCTGATGATAACCGATAAACCAAAGAAAATAGACCTTTAGGAGTTCTATTTTACTTTCAAAAGGAATGCATGTCCCCTGAACATCACCAGCTTTTCAAGAACCCTCATCCATGACATTCTCGTGCATAAAAAGTTTACCCTCTTTTCCCATCTTATTATAAAGCTCCCAAACCAACATAACCATATCTCTACTATAATACCATACCATTTGACTTTGAGATGGAGACCTTCCCTGCATACTAATAAACCTGACACAACTGATGCCCGGTGCCTTGGCCTCCTACAGAAAAACAATATGCATGTTACTAATAAATGGAAAGTGGCAGTAACGAAAGATACAAAACAAATATGAACAGAGACAGCTCTCGAAGTCAACCATTATAATGTGAAGCAATGAATGATGACACATGTAAACAAACCAACACATTAAACACAGACAACACCAGCACCCAGACCAAAAAAAACCTTTTTACAATACAACATCTTTAGCACAAGAAAGGAGAAAATCGACATCCTCTTGGCCACCGTATCTTCTTGAAGGAAATGCGGGAATTCTACAAGTTTATGGAGACTTTGTTTATAGACGGATCGTCTGGATTCGCCTCTTCCTTTCTTTTAGTGGATGAATAAGAGTACATTCCTTGAATAAGTCATACAAAGTTCGATACTATCACAATTTGGAAGGTCTATAACATAATTGGATTGAGAATCCGAAGGGTGATCCAGTGGCTGCCACTAGTTCTAAGTTCCACAACCACATAGACCCAACAGAAACATGTAAATATTGTGCAGAATTACATGATTTATTCTTAAATGCAGGATATGAAGTCAGGTTTATACAAATGGCATATTCTAATCGTGATCTTCGGAAAATGAGAATACAGAATGGTACCAATTTCAGGAGCCAAGGGAAAGGCTCAAGGGATTGTTGGAGCCGCCAGGGCGATGGCGTCAGAAGTGGCAGAATGCGGCGCCCAGACTGAAACCCAGAAATAAATAAACAAATAAATAAACTGAAAAACAAATTGCAGAAAAACATAAAGTTAGAGAAATTGAATTCAAGACAGCAGTACCTGTGTCAGAGCTTTCGCCATGGAAGAGGTATAGGTTTTGCGAGGGTTTTGGGAATTAGACAGGGTTTTAGAATGGGGGGTTTTAGTGTAGCTGAAAAATAACAAACTTGACGCCAATCACCACTCACCCCTCATGCCAGTCAAGAAGAAACCTGAAGGGTTTGTTTGCTTTGAAGGATTACGTGGGAAAGATTATTTATCCCCAGTAAACCTATGTTTGGTTTACTTTGGGCATAGAAGAAAGGGGGTGTTTGGACAAGCACATCGAAAAGGTAGCAATATACTGGTAAATAATTATTTATAATATTATAATATGAGAAGTAATAGGCTATGATTAAAAAATTGTTGGGATTCATGAGTTTATATTATTATATTGTAAATAGTGACATTGATGATGATTGGTTAATTCGGTAATGGTTAAAAAGATAATTGGAATTTATAAAGTAGAATAGAGTGTTAAATGAGGGATGTGCCAACATTCTAGAACAAAACATACCCTAAAATATGTCGGGTCTAAACTCCATCTCTATTCCTAAATTCTTGACATACTAAAAAATTGGGACGAAAGCTTTTTTATTATAAGAATCATCGATACATGTAAATTAAAGAGGATGTGTATCTAGGTTTAGATATATATAGAAACATCACTCATATTACCTTTGCTTCTGTGTTTATATTTTAACTTGTCGTTTTAAACTTAGATAAGAAAATTAAGAATAAGAATTTTATAAAATGGGTGTACACATTTCTAATCAATTTTTCTCTCCATCTTAATACCTATTTTCTCTTCCTTCTCTTAAAATGTATACATCTCTCTTCCCATATAGTTACATATGATAACTTAAGAAAATGAGTAACACTTATGTGCCCCCGTTGCATGGATCTTTTTATATGCAACGGGTTGACCCAAATCCGATTTTCAAAAA
>JAUEKW010090245.1:1341-12578 GCA_032274785.1 Ajuga reptans
TAACCATTAACCATTAACCATTAACCATTAACCATTAACCATTAACCATTAACCATTAACCATTAACCATTAACCATTAACCATGTTTGTTAATTGTTATACTCCGGACTCCAAACCTGATGTATATAATTATATTCCCTCCACCCCCCTCTCTCTCTCTCTCTCTCTCTCCCTCTCTCTTTCCCGCTTCTTAGAAAACCCTCTACTCTCACTATACCATACTCTATTTACTCCGGCGACAGAAAAATCGCCGTAATCTCGGTTCCTCCCCCTATTTCCCCACCATAATTTCAGTGGATATTGTATTCAAGTCACGCCTGAGAGTTCCGCTATTTTGTTTTGAAATTGAATCAGAGTTTAAGCATTCGGTGCATCATGAACGCCTCTATCATTGGTAATTTTTTATTTATTTTCAATTTGTTGTTTTTCGCTGGTTATCTACGTATATTTTCCTGTTGTTTTTACTTGTTATGGAAAAACGTTATCTTTGACGTTTTTTTTAGATCCGCTACAGGGGGATTTTCCGGAAGTTATAGAGGAGTATCTGGAGCATGGACTTATGAAATGTATTGCGTTTAATCGCAGGGGAACCCTTCTTGCTGGTATACGTTTATCTTTTCATCTAATTTCAGTTAATTGTTATGTATCTTTCTCATTCACTGTATTTAGTTATTATTATAACTCAATTTCGACAATGTGGTTGAGTGGGGTGATTGTACAGCAAATAATTTCACATATTATTCTGACGGGCGTGAGTGGAGAAAGTTATGCCTTTAATGCTTTCTCCAATTATAACTATACAACTTCTTATTACGTTTCTTCGGCAAAATTGCCATATGATTTTCAGCTTTAATTATTGTTCGTGTTAACATATTCATTTGAATATATTTTGTATTTTCTCGTATATGATTTGGTGCCAAGTCAAGTTCTTAGATGTGATTTTAGCACATTTATAATCTGTATTATTGGTTGATGTTGATTGCACCACACAGAGGTGGAAATCACCGGTGAAGATTTTTTATTGGTTGGTTGTAAATGTTGTCAGTTGAAATGGCAAACTAGTTAATGTGGTTCTGTACATTATAATTCGTGATTCCTTATCAATGTTGCTGCTTATTTGATAGTCCTGTCTTTGAGTTTGAAGATTATTTAGAAGAGATTATAACTTCGCCACTCACTTTCTCATTATTACCCCATTCAACACCTTCCGTTTGTGTATATGAACTTCTTTCTGTATGCTTTCATTTTCTCATCTGGATTAGAAAAATATGCTCTTGTATAGTACTACTTCCCCCCTCTCCATTTCAGCTTTTATATTACTAGCTCAAACGAGGCTTTTCAACGCACAGAAGAACTTTACTAAAAAAAAAAATTCAGCTGTTAAATTTTGTGTTCCTTATAGAACTAAAATATAAAAGAGTTTCTTTGGGGCTGTTACATTTCCTTCGTTATATCAGTCAATATCTTTGTTTGGAAAGATCTAAATGGGATTGAGGAGATTTTGGTATCCGCTTAGAAGCAGCAAGTATAGATTGATGTAAAGTCCCAGAACTGATAAAAAGGCTATGATACTTTTTTGGTTAAAATCTTACTCTCAATCAACGATGGAATATTTATTGGTGCCCGCATCCTATGCTTCACAGAGTATTGAACCCCTGGTGTTGAGAATGTTAATGAATTTGGGGTGAGGTTACTTACTAATCCTTAGATCCTATGAAAAATATCTCCATCTTCAGGTCTTCTTTCTTGAAGAAGACCCTTGAGATGCCATACAGGAACATCCAACTTTTGTCCTGAGGGTATGTGAAAGATTGATATCGGTGATTGTTCGTGTACAATTTATTATTGATCAAATGAGTGCCCAGTTGTCGCTGCCTATATGCAGGGGAAAATGACTTGTTTAGGTTATCTACTGTTAATAAAAATCTATATTGTTGGAGTTCTAGCTCTATCCTAGCGTCAAACTTTTTTATGTGAAAATCTGTAGTTGTTGGTCATTCTTGTTTTTATCCAAGTATTCCATGTACTGTGAATTTGAAGCATGTTATTGATGTTTCTTTGTATCTTATTACAATATACTTCATTGCATGCTACATCGTTGACACTGAGCTATAAGTTTAATATGATTCACTCTTGTTATTATTATTATTACTATTTTGCAGCTGGGTGCTCTGATGGAAGTTGTGCTATATGGGATTTTGAGACCAGAGGCATTGCAAAAGAATTGAGGGATAAGGATTGTGTTGCTGCCGTAACAAGTGTTTGTTGGTCTAAGTATGGACATCGGATACTAGTTTCAGCAGCAGATAAGTCATTGACTCTTTGGGATGTTGTCAAAGGGGAGAAAATAGCACGGAAAACTTTACAGCAAACACCTTTGCAAGCTCGTCTCCATCCTGGTTCATCTACCCCGTCTATTTGCTTAGCTTGTCCCCTGTCATCAGCCCCAATGATTGTGGATTTGCATACAGAAACCACAAAAGTGCTTCCTGTATCATCTGACATTGGAAATGTTGTTGTCCCTCCGCCACGTAACAAATTTTCAGATGGATCTGCTCCCTTTACACCTACGGTTGCTTGCTTTAACAAGTACGGCGATTTGGTCTATATAGGAAGTTCCAAAGGGGAAATACTAATTGTTGATCATCAAAGAGTTGAAATACGTGCTGTTATTTCTATTCCAGGGGGTGCTGTGATAAAAAATATTGTATTTAGCAGGAATGGACAGTATCTGCTGACAAACTCTAATGATAGAACTATCAGAATCTATGAAAACCTTTTACCTTTGAAAGATGGGCTTAAAGCAATGGATAAATTAAACCAGGAGTTTTCTGAGCAAGATGAAATTGAAAAGTTAAAAGCTGTTGGAGCTAGGTGTCTGGCTCTCTTTCGCGAATTTCAGGATTCAATAACCAAAGTGCACTGGAAAGCCCCATGTTTTAGTGGTGACGGAGAATGGGTTGTCGGAGGTTCTGCTAGCAAAGGAGAACACAAGATCTATATATGGGACAGGGCTGGGCATCTTGTAAAAATCCTTGAAGGTCCAAAAGAAGCAGTAATAGATTTGGCGTGGCATCCTGTTAAACCTATTGTTGTTTCTGTCTCCTTGACTGGCTTGGTTTATATCTGGGCTAAAGATTATACTGAGAACTGGAGTGCATTTGCTCCGGATTTCAAAGAGCTTGAGGAAAATGAGGAGTATGTGGAAAGAGAAGACGAATTTGATTTAGTGCCTGAAACAGAAAAAGTGAGTGAAAGTCATTGACACAGTCCTTTTGTTTTATTCTTTTCTTGTTGTTCAGTGTCCAATATCTTATGTGATTCCAGGTTAGAGATTCAGATATCAACGAAGATGAAGACATTGATATTGTTACAACTGAGAAAGATTCTGCTTTTAGCGATTCAGACATGTCGCAGGAAGAAATACGCTTCTTGCCTGCTGACCCTAGTCCTGATGTCATGGAGCAGGACGACGGGAATGTTGTAAATACTTCAAAGGAGAGGGATTTCAGTGGATCTGAATCTCCTCTTTCCGAGGAGGCAGGGCAAAATGGTCATTCAATAAATCATGATTCCAGTCCCCTTGAAGGTAAGATCTTTGATTCATTGTAAATTAAAATAAATGGTTTCAGCTATCATAAGTATCATTGTGAAAATGAATACTCCCTGCATCCATATATATAGACTTGTTTAATATTTCAAACAGACTAAGAATGACATAGGAAATGACAGACGCACAAATAATTTTCTTGGTTTGCCCTATTTAATAGCACAAATTGGTTATATTGATGCATAATAATAGGGGTATATTAATAAAAGAACTTAAAATTGGTTATGTCATGTCACATATTACCCAAGTGCCTTTTTTTCCTTCCTTCATTGAAGCTATTGCAATTATGTTGCAGAGGACGCGGGAGGAGTTCGTGAAAAAAGAAAGAGGATGCCTTCAGAGAAGTTATTGGACTTTGAAACATAATATGTTAAGCAGCCGTCTTCAAAGTAGAAAGCATCAAACTAATTTGCTCCCAAATGTAATATGGCCCGTAGTTTGATGAAAAACCAGCCTTAGTATTTATGAAATATTCAATTTTGTTGTCATGGTAGTAAAATCTATGAGATGCATAATACCTGGGGATTTGTCTTTTGCATCACAAAGAAACTGCAGCTTAAAATTCAGCTACAATAAACAATAAAATTGGCTATATTTGAAACTGTGCACAATGGAATATATATCCCGCTAAATCAGGTACTATATCACCTCTTACCTGAACAGACCTTTTCACTTTATGCAGAAGATCACAATAAGTTCCAAGTTATGAAGACATTACTTCTTTCATTTGTGGTTTCCGTGAAGAGTACGGACCACGTGGTTTTTTGTACTTAAGGTGGGTTTTGTTGGTCTTTAATTATTGTCTGAGAATGAGCAGAAAAGAGAGATGCTGATTTCAGATCTATTTACTAGGAGCTGTTACCCCCATCTATAGTTCTTTTGTAACTGATTATGTACTCTCATTTAATTTCTTAAATTTGAAAGGCAGGTTTCAGTTTTATTCAAGATTCCACTCATACTGCTGAATGAGATTTTGCTTTGTATCATCCAGATCCAGCACTCCTAACTAGAGTTGGAACGAAATAATTGAGTGCCACTTTTGGTTAGGAGTTGATGACTGTTATGTGTGCGTCTGTTTGAACTCATTACTTCCCTTCTGTTTCTATTTTTGTTTTATTTAAGATAAACCCTAAAATTGGCAATTTGCTGAAGATGTCTGTTAATTTGTAAATCTTGACTTCTGCGTCCATTTCCACAGTAAGTGCTGTTGACTTTAAACCTTAATTCTCTTTGTTGTATCAAGAGAAGAGGTCAAACGTTGTGTCTAGAGACTGAGAAAGATAAAGGTCTAAAGTGTGCGTGAGTTAGCTAAGTTGGCACAGTGTTGATTAGTTGTAGGCTACAATATATGACACATGTAACCTCCAATATTTTCCTGCTTTGAAGGGATATATCATGAATTTCAGAAGTATCAAGAACTTGTACCTTTAGTTATTTATTATTAATTTTTCTAATACTACAATTTTTGACATGGTAGTATTTAGATAGTAACTTTAAAAGTAACTTACTAATTACTATATGAATGTGTGAAATTTCTATTCTAATAAGAATAGTTTAGGGGATGCTTATCACGCGGTATTTAGCTTGACTATCTGTCACCCTCCTCTTTTGTATCCCAAACTATCTGTGCTAGCTTGTATTGGTTCAGTTTGGTATTTGAGTTGAGGAGCATATCTTGCATTTTTGTATTATGGATTCTTTATATTTCAATTTGAAGAATTCTAGGTGCTTCTGTTTATTGAGCACGTTTTTATGTTTATTAGGAGTTCAGTTGGTGTATCTAGTGTTCTGCTCGAGTTACTAATATTTGGCACCTGCAACCTATGGAGTAGGGTTAGAACTATTTTTATCTTCTGTAGTGATATGTGTCCAATTTAACTGCTTTCGTGCAGTTGAAGTTTGAACTGTACCTGTTAGTTATATTCTGGGATAGGCAATGAATTTTGTATAGGGTGCCGGGTGGATGGCAAAAGAATGATAGGGATGATTGAATATAGAAAGGCCTAGACTCTTACTGCCAACTAACAAAGATATAAATCCACTACTCTATGTTTGCCTATTTTTTCCTGTTTCTTCTCTTCTGGGACGATGTGATTTATAGCTGAATATTAGGGATGTAGCACAAGTTAATTAAATATGAAAGCAAAATAAGACCATTTTGTTTCTTCTTTCTCTGTTTACGGTGTTCCTATCGGTATAAATTTTATGGGATTCTCTGATGTCAACAGGTTAAAGCCTCATGAGAATACACATCATCAAGCAGACATACTGGAAGTAAATATTAGTAGCTGCTTTAATCATTCTCATAATGTCCATTGGTGTATCAACATTTTCGTGAGTGGTGATGCTGCTGCTGACAGGTTATCTGGCAATAAGTTATATGGCTTGGACTTGCGTGAAGAACTACATAGTTTTACGAATTCTGTCCATTTGACTGGGAGGGAAGATATCTTCTTTTTCTATGCAGTCGGCTAATTCTAGACCAAGAATGTATTTTGGTATTAGATGTTGTATATTATGTAGTCTACGTATATTTATTGAGTATCGGTGATGGTCAACATATGGACCATAACATTTGGCCGCTTTTGAAGAAATCTTTTGTTCTATTTTATCAATTCTCCTGCAATGGGTTAAATATTCATGGCAAAGGTGATTTCCCTTTGTTGATTTTCATCATATGCTTTGAAATTCAGCTCTGTGTTCGATTTCAGATAAGTGCTGCAATTCGTATTATGATTTACTTCTTTTTTATTGGTGGTTTCTATCTGATTATGATTTAGTATGCCTCTAAAGAGATAATGATCTCTAATTTCTTTAACCTAATTTCCATCTGCTATACTGTTTATGGAGCTCTAGAATATCTGAATAACATATAAAGAATGTGCACTTTATTTGTTGAGTACTCATATACTTTGAATCATTTACAATAAATAATTTAGTTTTTATCTTTTGCAGATGCGAAGCTGTACGTGACATAAGCAGTGAGAGCTACAATAACAAGCATAGCCACCCCCATATTCACCAGTGATTGTCTCTCTTCATTGAGCTCAGTGAGCCCTTTCACCGCCTTCTTATATTTGTCCTTTGTCAAAGCTCCATGTAATTCTTTGTTATTTGTCTCTTTCCCGTGGACGCTTGCAGCTCTATCTTTCTCCAATTTCATCTTGTCTGTTCCGACTTCAGTGGTTTCCTTACCTTCCTTATCCTCTGTCTTTTTTCTTACATCATCTGGTCTTTGTGAAGCAATGTGCTTTTCTTTAGGCTCATTTCTTACAGTGTCATTCGAGACTGTAGTTTGTGTCAATGGGGTGAAGGTCCTTCCTCTTTGATTGCTATCTTGATCATGTCGCGTTTTAGGATCACCCAATGTCTTTTCTGGTTCTACACTTTTCTTGTCCGTAGTTGGAAAAGCTTCGTCTTGACCCTTTCGAGGGGTGGGTTGCTTCTGATCACCATCTTGATCCTTTTTCTTCCCTGTATCAGCCGGTTTCTTTGATTCTGTTTCTTGGATAGCACTACCTGTTGCTTGACTTGTACCAACTTCCTTTTCTGGACCCTTTTGAGGGCTGGGATCAGTTTTTGGAGGACGAGGATCGACTCTCACTTTTGGGATCGAAATGGTAAGAATTCCTCCTTGGTACTTTGCACGAACTGAATTCATTTCACCGTTATCTGGAACTTGATAATCCTCAGAAAAACGGTTCCATTTGTTGCCAGCAACTAGGCGTTCTCCTCGAACCCTGATTGTATTCCTTCCTTCTGTTGAAACCTTGATTTGCTGCTTCATAAACCCTGCAAAAACGAAGAGCTGATAAGAGAGAGAGAGAGAGAGAGAGAGAGAGAGATTTTAGCTTAGGTACCTGGAAGATAAATATTGAGGATATGATTGTCATCATCCTGTTGCCATTCTGCAACTGGTTTAATATCTTCATAAACTGATCGAACGACCCCTGATCTTGCTCCTCCTCCTCGTTTAGGAGCAGCAGCGCCGCCACCTCTTGGCCTCATCGCCATTGTCGTTACCTTCTGAATTTAGATTTCGTATATAATTATGTTGAACGTGGGTTACTGATGAATTTAGGGATTGAATTGCATGCGTTTATATATACAAATAAATCTGAAACCTTAGAAAGAGAGAAGGTGGTAGTAGTAGGTTGCTTGTAGAGAAGGTGTTTGTGAGTTGGATATGTAATAATGTGGGAGAATCTGTCAGTCTTAGGGGGGAAGTTAAAAGTGGCTTCACCTTGCAATCTTTAGTTTCCCCTCTTCTTTTCTATGGAATGACTCTTCTCATTACTTGGGCTTCTCTCTCAAGAAAGAATTTTCCTTTATTTTTTGTTGAAAAGTCCCCATAAAGAAAAGAGGTTTTGATTCTTTTGTTTTTTTCTAGAAAGTAGCTTTGGGAAGCAGTAAGGGTTATTGCCTAAGGCCACTTTGATTATCATTTTTTACCATCTGGAATTGGGATCTCAAAATGATTTCAAAATCCAATATATGGCTGTGCTTGTTATTTATAATTTCTCTATTTCTTTATTTTCTAATAATTTCATTTACTATCTCCCTATTTTTTTTCTTCATCTCCTAACACAATAAACTATTCATTCTATTTGTGATATGATATTATACTTATCTATCTTTTCAGTATTTGTTTAACATCTACAATAAAATTATAATTGATAAAATCTGAAACTCTTTACTATTTAGTAAAACTTTCAAGTCATAAATTTCAAAGTCAAGATTTCCTTCCACGGAATAATATGCTATTATAAATGTTAAATCGAATTATTCAAATAATCTTTTATCTAAAGGTATAATAGCTAAAAAAAGCTATCTTTATATTTTTATCATTTTAGTAAATTCTTTTAATTTACTAATTCATACGCAATCTTTGAAAAATAGTTGTAATTTTGGTCAAAATAGCCAATTATTGAGAATCTCTTTCAATGGATCATGTATTGCCGTTTCACTATGTGTCAATTGCTGAGCTGGAATCGGTTGCTAAGTCAGGTATTATCCAATTAGACTGTACTCGTTTTTCCTTAATGTAGCAGTAGAGGACATATCTCATATGTGTCATCATTATCATCACATAATCCAGCTGGCGAATACCTCGTTTGGTTGGTTAACCAAACATCAATGATTGGGTTGAAAAATCGACTACCCAATCTTTAAGCTTTTTATATCCATGTACATGTGTGTTTAGATATTATTAACATATTTAATATCTAATACACATTTTTTAACTTATTTTTTCAGGAGATGTTTGGACAACGATGGACATATTGGGATGGGGTGTGTCCATCCAAAATGTATATTTGTATTGGAATGAAGTATGACATGATGTGTATTGTAGATGTCAATCAATAGATTTTCGAATGATGATTTATATTATTATATCGTGATAGTACAATTTAAAGGGAAGATAACCCTTAAGAGTTGATGAATTTCAATATATTGACTTTTTAGTCCTTTTTTCTTCATTTTTGTTCCAAGATAAAAAAGAAAAGAAAAGGGAGAGTACACTTTTAAGTAAAGAGATAGAAAAGGAAATTAGGAATTGAAAGGGAAATAGAGTTTTTGAATTGGAATTGTATTTGTTCATTTTATATAATTCTTAGGCTATGTTTGATTGCGGATGGGGAAGTCTGAGGTACTGTTGGCTGGGGTAAATAAGTTGGAGATAAATAGAGAGAGAAGACATTTTTTCAATTATAAATGTGAGAGAAAAGTTAAAAAAAACACGCAACTGTCAACCTACCTCAACCAAATAATGCTCTCAACTTTGCTCATGCCAAATATCATGTTGCCGCCAACGTCAATCGGCTGGGGCAACCCCAATCAAACATAGCCTTAATTAGCCCAAACCTGAACGTATTAAAAAATTGTAGATAGTATTTGATAGTGCAAACCATATATATAGACATAGTGGACCCTCCCATCTCACTTTTCACCTCTGAAAACTTTTTACTGAAAAAGAAATTATTAGTTTTAATTTTATACTTTCTCAAGTTATATTTTACATAAAGAGAGTTGTGCTTCCCAAAACACATATCTAATATATATTATTAATATTTACCTTTATAAATACTTATAACTCTTTTTGAATTAACCCAAATTGCCCTTCCTCAAATCTTCATGGTTTTATTTATAATAGGTAAATTATTAAATTTTAATATATTTTCTTCTTGTAAATGGTTAAATTGCCTTCTACTGAGTTGAAACATCTACTCCATGCTTATTTTTTCCCTTAAAAAGTTGGATATGAATGTCTTCAATTTGGTTTAGCTATTTATATGTACCTTTTTATATTTAAAAAAAAAATAGTACCCCTGGTACACATTTGGTCTTCTAAAATTAAATTTTCAACATCCGACCAATAAGCGAAAAAAAAAGAAAAAAAAAAGAAAGATATAAACAAAATGCCACCAACATAAACCAAAGTCTCTCATCATGTATATAAAAACAAAGCAATTAATTAATTTAATACAAACACCAATACAACAGTAAACATTTAATACATAACCCACAACTATGGCAAAAAGGGAGACCAACACACCTCCAAGTTCATCATTCTAGCTTGACACAAAAAACTGTAAAGGAAAGAAAATCAACTGCCAATTATCATGAAATATTTAATCAAAGCTATCTAGTTCTGTATTAAAGACATGTTTGAAAGCACCCTAATTCAATAACCGTAGTTGGAGCCATAGACCGAGCCGTAGCCCCCGGGTTGTCCAGCAAGACTAGGGTTGGAAGGCTGCGATGCGTAGCCCGAGCCATGAGCTGCGTAAGCGTTGTAATCGGACGAGGGGGGGTGCTGTGTTTGTTGTTGGCCTGCGGCAGCCTCAGCCATGAAATTCTGCCAAAAGATTTAAGCAACAATAAGCAGATATGCAAAGAACAAAGTGTGAAGGGTAACTCATCAGAACCCTAGATTTGATTCAGTGACTGCAAAATCTATTATGTTTTGAAATTTACTAATACACTCTAGCGATCCTCTTTTTCGTTTTTCTTTTCTTTTAAGAACAAAATGCGCTTCAATAGGTGAATTAATTTGTGAAAAATAAGTAAATGTCGAGGAACTTTATTACTCTCCCCATCCCAAAATGAGAGCCTACAACTTTTTATTTTGTCAATTAGATGAAATTACGACCTTTTAAAAACTATCCATTTGTACTTATACGACTTAATTTTATTTGTTCATTTGACTTATGCAATGACATGTACCTTATTCATGAAATTAAAATTTTTAATTTTGTACTCAAACTAATAAAACGAGACATTGACTCTAATTATGCAACGGCGGGAGTGCTTTTCTGAGAATAGGTCAAATCTCAAAGTAGTTTCCACAATTATCCCTAGTGATAACGATGATGACACCTTAACCACAACTATAAGCAGAATGAAGTTGTACATTAGCCATATAAACATTTTTGGGAGAAGATACAAAATAGCCATTTGTGTAACTTTTAGTATAATTTTGTCATCTTTGTAACTTTAGTACAATTTTAGCCTTTTACAATCACAATCTAACCCTCTTGACATTATTACCCTTACCACAAACCAATTAAATTAGACTAAACCCAATTAACTAACTTAATAGCCCAATTAACCTAATTAGTCTAAC